>JAHTLZ010003542.1:2934716-2947345 GCA_023846285.1 Phrynocephalus versicolor
CTCTCTCTCTCTCCCTCCCTCCCTCCCCCCCCAGAAGCTGCTAAGTGCATGGCATCTTGACCCCCAAGTTTTCTTGTGATGTCACAGAGGTGGTCGGGTAAAAGTCAGGATGGAAGGAAACACAAGACAGAGAAGCATCATTGTGCTTTCTCTGCGAGGATCAGTGGAGGTAGAAAAGGGTGGAGTCTTTGGCCAGGTTTAAAGGACCCTGGTTTCCCAAAATAGAACTCTCCTTTCTCCAGGGCTGCTCATCCTGAGAAATGTCTCCGTTGGTGGAGAACAATAAAAACAGAGCGATACTCAGAGGCTGTAGAGGGTGCCCTGAGAGCTGGTGATGTCTTATCACCCCTTCTATCCACACCCACCTACCCATCCACGCACCTGTATAATCCAGTTGTCCATGGGGAAGCCACACAGGGAGGGAGCAATTGCATTCCGTGGTAAATATATACTGGGGTTCATTGTTGTTCTTGCTAGTGGTGTGGTGGACCCCAGTTTTCTGGATTGAAGGCTGGTTCTTTTTGACTTGCAGGGCCCATGACACCTCACCCCCCATGTTCCTCAGATTCCCCTAACTTCTCTTCTCTAAGCTTAGCTGCATTTCTCATGATAACTGGGAGAAAAATGGGTTCACCCAGAAACGATATTGTTGCAGACCACCCTTGTTGTATTATTTTGTTTGTTTGTTTTGAATATTTTTACTGCACCTTTCTCCTTCGAAAAGTATTACAAAGTATTTTGTAGGTGGTTGAGTCTTGAATGGGCAAGTAGCAGCCATTGAATTTATAAAAGACCCGCCTCTCATTTACTGATATGGACTGGTTCAACTGCCTCTGTTTTGGGACTTGCTTCTGCGGGCTGGCTGGCTGGTTGTGTGGACCTTCATGATGAGCTCCTGCATGCTCAACTTTACTACAACACCATTGGTTCCTGCTGCATGGTCCCGAATCCCAGATTGGAAACCAGTGGCTCATCCAGCTTCCTGTACGGTTTTTTTGACTTAATGCCTCCATCACAAATAAAAGGCACTTTAAGAGCAATGTACTAAGAAGCTCCCAAATTCTGCAGTCTGTCATGCCCCACAGGGTGCCCCCTGATGTAAAAGTCAATGGAGCTTCACAAGCAATTCCATGCCAGCAGGATTAAGATTTATTGTATTTAAGAATACAACTGCGGGGACCTGCTGGTACTTGGTTGTCTCAGTGAAGGCAGGAGGACTTCACTCTGGTTAAAAATAGCTGGAAATGAGATTACAGATCAAGAGGAAGACCTGCATTTCTTTAGGGTGGTGTAAAATGCTAAAATAGGAGAAGTAAAATTCATTTCCCTGGAAACTTTCCTCCCTCCCTCCTTCCCCCCTACAATCTGAATAACATATTATTTGGACATTCCTCTAATTAGAGAAAATGCTGTCACACCTGTTTAGCACTGTCTACATTGCTAAGATGTTTATGCTAGGCAGAAATAGCAGGCATTAAGAATGTATAAATCTTGCCTCAGAGTCAATCTCAACTTTTTTTTGTGAGTGCCAACTGTGTTTTTGTTGTTGTTGTTGCTGTTGTTGTTGTGAGTTTCAAATCCGTGCTGCTGATTGTGTATTCATGAGGGTGCTTGTAAATCCATTCCCATTATTTATGGCATTCTCCTCTGCAACCTTTTCCTAGCGCAGAATTCTCCCCTAACCTCCCAAAGATAAATTTTACAGCACAGCTTTGCATATTCAATTTCCACCCCCACCCCCCGTCTACAAAGTCCTGTACTTTGCCCTTCAAAAATGTGTAAAAAGCCTCGACAAAAATACCAGCTGTGTAATCCAAGGGTTAAACCCCATAGTAAATCAACTCCCCTGTGAACAGGACCTGTATGCCTGTTGCAAATTAAGCAGACATTGTATATATCTGCTTATTTTCTATGATTTACATGCTGGTCCTGTGCACATTTCACTGAAAACAAGAAAGCCCCATTCTGTTCTGTGCAGCAAAATGTGTATAGTATAGATATGTTAGTGGTGGTGTTTTTTTCCTGCTACAGCCAGGCAGGAGGAGGAGGGGAGGGGAGGGGCTCTGTAGTGAAAGGAGGGTTGTACATTCAGTGGGATATACCTAATGGTCACTGGAACTCAATGGTAAAAATATAAACTCAGCGATGGTGACTCAGGTCTCATTGTCAAGTTGGACTCATGTTGCACCTGCAAGTCGACTCAGACCTTTTGTTTTTTCAAGACAAGAGCTTGTTTTTAATTGGGACTCGAACTTTAGACTTGGGACTTTGTAGCAAAGATTCAGACTGACTTAGACTTGGTACCAAAGTCTCGGACTTGGGACACAGACCCAAAAACCTGCCTATAGACATCCTTGCCAACTCTGGAGGAGATAAGCATTCCTGTCACACACTCTTGTTTCCCCCCATTTTACTCCCTATAATAGATTTTTCACAGTGGCTTCATGGTCCCTTTAAGCCGGCCAACCGCCAGCATCACTGAGAGCCAGCTGTGTTGCCTAGCAGTTAGAGTTTCAATGCCCAGCCACTTTCTTTCAGGATGACCTACCTCACAGGAGACTTAGGGGTTTAAAAGGCAGGGTAGCACAAGCACTGCGTATTTTTTTTCTCCTTTGAGTCAAGCTATAAAAATAAACAAGTGTGCCTTCAAATATCAAACTCATGTTGAGATATGTTGGAGGCGACAGGGACCACACTGCTGGAAACATGGAAGGCTCTCACCCCAAGCCAACTGTGTTTGGTGTTGTAAACCAAATTTATAATCTCAGTTCAATGAATAGAAACAGTTTGCTCCCAGATGAACGCCGATACAGCCACACTGCTGTTCTCATGTGGCTCCCACTCAACTGCCTGAACATGTTATTTTGATGAGGCTGATCCTAGATCTCTCTACCTAGGGCAGTGGTGGCGAACCTTCAGAATCCAGATGTTTTAGACCAGTGTTTTTCAACCACTGTTCTGCGGCACACTAGTGTGCCGCGAGATGTTGCCTGGTGTGCCGTGGGGAAAATTGAAAAATTCGAAAGAAATTCAACCCAGGGCCGGCGGGCGGCCCACAGCTGGGAGGCGCTATAAATAGTGTCTAAGGGCCAGCTTGGCTCCTCCCCCCCGAGGCCCGCGGCGCTGGTGTCACTTCCTCCCCGGCCGGACCTGGCCCTGCTCATTCTCTTAGTGTTTGCCCTGTGCCTGCCGCCGCCGCCGCAACTCGCTCGCTTCCCTCTCCCCCTCTCCTTTTTTTACCCTGGACCACCACCACCCCTTTTCTGGGAGCTACCAATGGACTGAGCCGCCCAACAGCCCGCCCGCCAACACGATCCAGCCCGGGAGCCCCAGCCCAGAACAAACCACCAGGTGAGGGGAAGGGGAGGAGGGGCGCCCGGCTGCCCCACGAGCACCGCAGCAGGGCTGCGAGGAGGAGGGGATGGAGGAGGCCTCCGCCGGGCCTGGGCTGAGGAGGTGGGCGGGGGGGGGGCTACTGGAACAGCTGTGTTTATTTGATTCCTATTCAAGAGAATTACTTTATATATAGTCAATATAGGCACAGAGTTAAATTTTTTAACATTTTCTAATGGTGGTGTGCCTCGTGATTTTTTTCATGAAACAAGTGTGCCTTTGCCCATAAAAGGTTGAAAAACACTGTTTTAGACCACAACCCCCACAGTCCTTTGTCGTTGGCAATCTAAGCTTGGAATTCTGAGAGTTGTGGTCCAAAGCATCTGGATTGTTGAAGGTTCGCTGCCACCACTGGCCTAGGGCCACCTGCCACCTAGGATGGATTTTGTCTGAGCAGGACTGTCTCAAGACTAACTTGGAATCCTCTTCCAAGACACCCGTGGGCTTCCCCTTCTGCTTCAGAATTCAGGAGGGCATTTCTCTCTCTTCACACTTAGCCTTGATGGTGCCGGGCATAGCTTACCTCAGCCTGGCTGCTTCCCAGAATAATTCTTTACAGGTCTTCCGATGTGGACACCAGGAAATTATACTTTCTTCCTCTTTCATCATTGAGCCAATACAGTCACAGTGAATTTAGAGAGTGGATTTGTAAAACAAATACCAGATTGTGACCATATAGGACAGCGGTGGCAAATCTTTGAGAGACCGAGTGCCCAAACGGCGGATCAAAACCCACTATTTTTTTGTCAAGTGCCAAAACGGCAATTAAACCTGAATACAGGTGGCTGTGAATGGGCGATGTCAGGTGCCCACAGAAATGGCTCTGAGTGCCACCTTTCACCCGTGACATACGCAGATTCACCAACACTGATATAGGGAAACACAGCTCTCTGTGCATCTAACAAAAATAAGTGCAATAAGTGCTGTCTTAAAATCCTCCTTCAAGAATTAGAATACAATTGAGTCTTGAACATCTGAAACAAAGTGATGTGCAACTTGTGAAGCTGTGGAAGATGTGAGAGGGTAGCCAGAGTTTCTTTGAAACTTAAGCCAGCTCTGCTTCGAACTGCAAAAGGTTGCCTGCCTGTCTTGCGTCTGTTTTGGCTCTATGAATGAGGGGAGGATTACACGGCACACATTTTACATGGGAAGTTGATCTTTGTGTTTGTTTTGGTTTCTTCCACTCAAAGCACTCTCATACCATTAGCCAGTGAGCTTCCAAGATGACCATCTGCTGAAAGGAGAGGGCGGTGATGGGGCACCCAGGCTCCTGTGCCCTCTTGCCCTTTCCACTCCAGCTGCTTTCCCAAGCCTCTGGGGGGGGGGGGGGACATCCTTTCGAATCATTCCCCACATGGCCCATCTTTTCCTCCTCTTCCCAGCAGATGCGACAGCTTAGGCCAGTTCATTGCTAGAGACTTTTTTGGGTTTAAAGTTTTCTATTTTGTTTATCAGATAAAAAAAAAAACAGGCCGAGACAAACATTATACAATTGGAATGTGAAACATCTGAAGAAACCGGGATTCAGCAACTTGAACAGTCACCGCAGTCAGCTGGCCACCCACTCTTGGAAAAGGCAACAAACGGCAAGGACACTGTATGTCTTGCACAGCGTAAATATGCCAGAATGATCCTCTAAGAAAGTGACTGTGCAGATATACCCAACTTGGAATCAGCAGTACACCTCCACTTGAAGGACAAAGGGCACTCATTCAAAAATGAGGATGTACACACGTTAGATAGAGAAGAGAGGTGGTTTGAGGGAGGGGTCAGGGAAGCCATTCATGTGAGCATTGAAAACCCCTCTCTCAACAGAGGAGGGGGCCTCAGGCATGGTCTATCTGCTACTTATCAGGCTGTGATTTCAACAGTACCCAGACAAATCAAAAAGCCTTCACCATCAAGGCCATAGCTAACAACCCATACTTTATAGGTTTCAGCACCTTAGGCCATTGTTCACCATAAGGTTATGGATACTATTGTCTACCTAACAAGCCTGTTCAAGCCATTGTTGATCTTAGGAGCCTATTTCAGACCAGGGTGACAAGAGGTCAAAGCTGACTATAAAATGGAAGACTCACAACTAGCTGTGTTCAAACTGATGAAGCTGTTTGGATTAGCAGCGAAATGTTTCTCTCTCTCAAGAAAAAGAAGTCCAGTAGCCATGACTCAACCTCCAGATAAACTTGGGTTTGTTTTGAGACTCCTGAGTCATTACAAACATCTTACAAACCAACCGATTTCTCCTCACTGCAGGATTGGCCAAACAAGCTAGATCACTGCATAAGCCTACTTCTACTGGGAAGGAAAAGGAATGCTGTCATTACATACTCTTCTCAGAATACTAAAAACAAAACTTTTGTCCTTGCTCCACCTTTGTATACAGATAATTTGGATTTTCCCAGAGCCTTGTCTTGTCTTCTGCCATCATCACCACAAGACAACAGCTCCAAACAATGTAGAATCATAGAATCATAGAGTTGGAAGAGACCCCAAGGGCCATCCAGTCCAACCCCCTGGCATGCAGGAACCCCCATCACAGTAACCCCCGACAGATGGTCATCCAGCCCCTGCTTAGAAACCTCCAAAGAAGGAGACTCCACCACCCTCCTTTGTGGCAACATATGCCACTACTGAACAGCTCTAACCATCAGGAAGTCTGGAAAAAAGCCGCCTGAGGGGGGATATGATTGAGACGTACTAAATTATTCAGGGCATGAGTAATGTGGATAGAGGGATGCTCTTCTCCCTCACACAAAATACCAGAACTAGGGGACAACAGAACTAGGGGACTCAAATTGAGGTTTGGGAGAGTAAGAACAGACAAATAAAATATTTTTTTTTACCCAGCGTGTTGATAGACTATGGAACTCCCTGCCACAGGATGTGGTGATGGCATCTGGCCTGGATGCCTTCAAAAGGGGATTGGACAGATTCCTGGAGGAAAAGTCCACCACAGGTTACAAACCATGATGGAGATGTGTCATATCTAGGCTTAAAACCATGGTACTTCAAGGGCCAGATGTAGGGGAGTGGTACAGAAGACAGATATCTAGTCTCGTGTGCTCCCAGACGCATCTGGTGGGGCCACTGTGAGATTTGCTTTGATATAAGAGTGTTCCAGTTTACAAGCGTGTTTCTGGAACAAATTATACCCGTAAACCAAGGTATTACTGTAACAGAAAGATATTTTGTACAAAGTTTCCCAGCCAATATTTAGAATAGTTGTGGTCTGAGCTCCCCATTGGTAACTTGTGCTCTTAAGCAAGGAAAAAAGGGAAATTTTGGGATGCACCCTCTCCCACTTGGGTTATTAATTTCCCAATATATATGTATCTTGGTTTGGACTGTGCCCGTGGTGCCTTCTGTGCACATTTCAGAGGCAGAGACAAAGCAGAAATAATTCTTCTCATCAATGTCTTTTGGTTACGCTGTTCTCATATACCAGTGTTGGTGAACCTATGGCACGGGTGCCAAAAGTGGCACTCGGAGCACTTTTTGTGGGCACCCAACATCACCCCTTCACAGCCACCTGTATTCAGGTTAAAATGCTATATTGGCACTTTGTAAAAAATTAGGGGGGGGTTGAATCGCATTTTGGGCACTCGGTCTCTAAAAGTTTCACCATCACTGTAATATACTGTTCCCTTCCCAATCTACCTACGTAAGATTTTACTTGTTCGCTCAATGTGTATCCCACTTTCCATATACAAGGCCCTAAGTGGCAGGCCCTTATCTGGATTCTGCCTGCTGAAATGCCTCTTCTACACATTTTCTCTGCCAATCCCCACTAGACCATGCCACACACTATTTTGGAGCAAATTCAAGGTTTCACGCACAACAATTGCCCAAGAAGTTCAGAAGAATCTTGGTTCCTGGATCACCATCTGTTATGGCTCCTTGACAGAGCCTCTTCAATTTTAGCTACACACTTAACAAGTGTTCTTGGCAGATCTAAAAAGATAGATCATGACTCAGCTAAAGGGAAAGATGGTAAAATTCCATTAATTCCAGTAGAAGAGATTTCACTGATCAATGGGACATTTGCTCATTTTAGCTGGATCATATTCATGTTACATAAAGTCACCCATAAGCTTAAGATAAATACTGTAACATTGGCAAGTATAGTCTGTTGATTGGAATCCTGTTGGTGTTCACGTAATAAGGTTTATGTAATTTAATGCTGCAGGTTACAACTAACTGATGACATGCTGGGGTAGAATTGGGCATATGACTAGGATGATATGCTGGTAGCTGAGATCCAACCCATCATCTCATCAGCTAGTTGCCATCAGCTGCAGAACATCAATATGGTTTTGACCATTAAATGAAACTGAAGGAAGAAGCCAAGTCAAATTGAATGTTCAAACAAAATCTGAAGAAATCGAGGTTGTCATTATCCTTAACTATAAATAGTCATTTTAAAAATTGCTTCCGTGTAAGTATTACAAGGAATATGTTATTGCAAATTCAGAAATGAGCACATATGGCTGTGTGTGCAAATTTAGATAACATTTGCAAAACTGGAGGAAAAAAATACTGAATATTATTGTATAAGATGGACATTAAGTCTTACATAGGTACCAAATTGTCTGTCTAGTAGCAGGAACAGAGCAAAGAGCATATGAAACATATACAGAAGATAATAGATAGGGAATACAAAAATATGAATGTAGTATATGCACACACATATATGACAATATAAGAGTTCCAATGCATATAATGTTGATAAACTGTTGCTCTTCAACAATTAGTTCTATGAAGATGGGACAGCATACTGTGCACTACAGACTTCAAATGGGTGCTGTTTCTTTAAGCAGACTTCAGCAGGTGTTAATCATAAAATCCTGTTCAGAGACAAACTTTATATAAAAGGGATTTGGGTCTCCTGTTGGTAATATTAGTTTGCTTTGTAAACATGGTCAGACATCACTATGTAAATTATTTTCACAAAACATGGATGCAGAGATCTGCTATTGTAAAATAATAAATAAACAAATAAAACTACGATAAATTGATAATAATCATTTCCATCAAGGAGATTCTGTCTTATGGAGAGATGCTTTCCAGGATTTTTTTTTTAAGGGAGAGAAAAAATAGTTTGCTGCTCCTTTCTTCTGAGGTTACCCAAGGCTACACAGCCTGGCTCTACTTCAGCCATGGTAAGTAGTAGGCCTTTAAATGATATCTGTAATGTTCATTTTAAAAAGCAGCTCTCCCTGCCCTGGTAACCTTGCAGTGACTGCTGCTTCTCAGTCTTTGAGCTACATCCCACCCACCCCAGCCCTCAGCCAACCTTCAGAGTAGAGATTCTCCCACCCAAGCTCAGGCGTCTGTCGCCGTCAACCTCAGTAGATTCTCACATACCTTCTCCCGAGGTGAGGACAGGAGATGTGTTCACATACATCTAATAAAGGGAAAAGGAAACCGATCTGGGATGGACAGAAGGCACAGAGAGGAGCTTCCAGGTTTATTTGTGTGTTAGACTTCGGAAAACACTTGGCGTTGGCAGCCATCAGGTCTCAATGCCTCCCTTCACATGGATGGGCTGAGGTTAGCGGGCAAGGGGGTGAGCAAGCACTCTTTTTCTGTGCCATCAGCTGCTGGCTGTGCTGCCGATTGGTGCATGGGTGGAGGTCCTCCATGTTCTTCGTGTCCCCTCAGAATGCCCTCTTCCTGTCGTGAAAGGCTTTCAATCCGGTCCTCCTTTCAGCTCCGTGTTACTGCACCTGAACCCTGCCGCGTGGCTGAGTGGACTGTTCGCCACCCCAGACTGCTCTCAAGCTCCATCCTTGTCAATACTGTTGAGACCTCTCCTTCCTTCACAGCAGCACCAGCAGCCTCGGACACTTCTGGGGCGGAGCTACCTGGAAGAGGCTTCCTTGCTTAAGAGGCCACCTTTCAGCCAGCCGTTTTTGGCTACTTGGCCAACTCCCGGTCGGGAAGCGGGGCTGAACTGAAGAAGCTGGGCAATGAGAGATTTGCAGGGATCCGGCAAGTCAGGGAGGCCCTCAGGGTAGAAGACACCCTTCTTTTGGCGGCGGGGCATAGTGTGGATGTGGCTGTCATCAAAGGGCATGCAGCCCGTAACCATGACATAAAGCACCACACCCAGGCTCCAGACATCATACTTCTTAGGGTCATAGGGAATGCCCAGTAAAACTTCAGGAGAGGCATAAGCAGCAGATCCACAGTAGGTGGTGCTGAGGTCTGGGTAGCCACGTGACTCCCTGCCAAACCCAAAGTCGGTCAGCTTTGCTCTGTGGCCATCGGCCGTCAGCAAAACATTCTCGCACTTGAGGTCCCGGTGCACCAGATTCCGGTCATGCAAGTAGCGCACGGCACTCACCACTTGGGCAAAGATGTCCCTAGCGTCCGGGATGCAGGGGAGTTTCCCCAGTTGTTGCACCAGCTGTAGCAGATCCGTGGAAGCGGCTTCCATCACTATGTAAAGTTTCCCGTTGCAGACTTCAATGAACTCAAAGACACGTACTATGTTGGGATGGCGAATGGCCCGTAAGATGGAGAGCTCTCGTGGGAGGAACTTGTGTACAAAGTCCGGGGGTGCCCGGCGTCGGTCCACCACTTTGATGGCAAGTGGGCCTTTGTACTTGGCCGAGGTGGCTACCCGTACCTTGGAGTAACTCCCTTCGCCCAAAGTTTGGCCCAGCTTGTAGCCAAGCTCACCGAGCCATCTGTCCCCACCAGAACTTTTCGACATAGTGTAGGATGTCTTGAAGAGCTCTGTTGGGTGGGACCGGAGCTTAGATTTTAAAGCTAGGATTGAAGGTGCTAACCCATTGTGTGGGGTAGATGTTGGTCTTCACCTCCTCCCATGTTCCCAGTGAGTGCTGAGGGCCAGGAGCATCATACAGCTTGCCTAGGTATTGTGATGTTCGAGAGGTGTCATGGGTTAGCGCTGATCTGGGTTGCCAAGGGTGTGGCCTTGGCACCTTTCATTCCAGCCACCATTAAGACCTGCACAGAACAAAGAGGTGCCTAGGAATAACTTTCATAGATGGACCAGTAGATTTTTCCTGCCACTTCGAGACAGAACAAAGGCAATGCAGTGGTTTCCATTGACTTAGTCATTATGGCTATTCCATTCCTCTTTGCTTGTGTCACCCAATGATGCCATGCAAGGAAGTCCCCTTTTTGGTGGCCTTTTCTTCTGTCACCATGCTGGTGGAAACGTGCCCTGTTTCTCTGTTACATCAGAATCAGGTTACGCTGTGGAAGGGTTCAATTGGTGCCTGCCATCTATGGACTGGGTGAGAACAGGCAAACAGATTCAGTCAAGATAGGCTGGTAATTGATGATTGGATGGACTTTGAAGGCAGGGCCTTGCTTTCTGAAGCTGCGTCCTCTTTCCTAAAGGTCAGGTTTACAGACTGGAGGTATTTTGTGTATCATAGAAGTTTTAGACAAAATGATAGCTAGATCAAGCAATACGCCCCACGTAGACAGAATGAGGACTCCTTTGTAGCTCTCTCCTGTTGTGAGGCCCTAGGAAGGTAATCAAGAGCTTCTTCCACCACATGGCACTCAAAGGCACCCACCAAATGAGTCCTTCTCCCCCTCCCCAATTACCTTTGTCTGCAAGGGACCAAATATATACTGTGGTTGCTTAGTAGAAACAGGCTGGAACATCCATGGAATAAATTCCCTGCTGAAAGTGGATTTAGTTTCTGGTCCATCTCATGAACTTCCAAGACCATGGGTAAGCCAGCATGACACAATCTTGTCATTCCCCTTCTCCTCTGGAGTTAGCAATATTGGTGGTTATATATATATATTTTTAAAAAAATCTTGCAGTCTATCCCTTTATTCTCTTTTTATTGGTTCCCTAATAGAGATGGGCACGAAACAGAAAAATAACTTTCATTTTGTTATTATTGATTTTTTTAAAAAAAATCATAACAAAATGAAACAATAAAACGTAAAGAGAGAGAATTGGCTGGTGGCTACATGCCTGCTGGGGCTAGCCACCAGCCAATCCTCTCTCTTTTAATTTAAATAAAAGAGGTTTATGGGTTAAAAAAAAAGCTGGATTGTACTGTATCCTCTTGATTTCATATGACTTTTGCATGAGATCTTTCCCAACCACCATCAAATCATCCTCTGCACTGATATAACTGACGGGCCATCTCTTCCCAGACGGACTACAATATCTTACTAGTACATCATCCATTCCTAGGTCCCATCTCTCTGCATGCAGATTTTAGTATACAGGCTGGTATCCTGACTCTCTAGGATGGTATTGGTATGTCCTGACAAGGGAGGATGAAATGTTTCATTTCTAAAATAGAAAATGGCATTTTATTTTATTACTTGATGGAATGCTTGTTTGCAGAATGACAAAACAGTAGGTTTCTGTGGTTTACACCCTAGGTGTTCTTAACTATGATCTGATTTGAGACAGCTGAGGCCTCCCAACAGTTTCAGAAACAGCTCTTTGTGCATGTGTGAGATATCATGGTAGTGGCCATTAGGAAGAAGATCATGTAGTTTTCTTTGTCTGAAAGAGCAAGGATTCCATGTCTTCCTTTGTGAAGAAAACCAAAAATCTCTAACCATTATAGAATTAAATATATACAAGGCGAGGCATGTGATTTCACAGGCTTTTGTTAGAGATGCAAATAAAACAAATGAGTAAATATTGCATGTTCAGAAAACATTGTCTTTTTGCAAACAGTTCAAATCTGTTTGTGGCAAACCTTTTTGTGCCTCCACTGTTTTTGTGCAAAGAGTGGAGGTGAAGTGATTTCTGTGCAAAGAGTAGAGGTGAAGTGATGCTCCCCAGGGATTATGGGACTTGTAGTAAACACACACACACACACACCTTTGCAAAATCTGACATGATGGATCTTCCTGGATTTCCTGTGCTGGCAGATAAATGGACTTGATTACACTTATGGTCCTTTGCTGCTCTATAATTCTATAGCCAAAATCCTATTAGCAGCTTCATAATGCTTGGGTAACCTGACATGTCTCATTCCATCGAATTGATGAGGTGCCTGGGCACATCTCGGTCAGGTGCAACCACTTGCACAAACAAGATATGCTCTGGCAGCTCATCAAATAGCCACAACTGGCCACACCAAATCACACAAGCATTTCATGGATGCTATATTGCATTTCTCCATTACTAATATATGTTATCCTTGGCATTGTTTATATAGCAAGTACTGTTGGGTTTAAAATAAGGGTAAAATTATTTTCCAGTCAGGCTAGTC
>JAHTLZ010003542.1:2947355-2972288 GCA_023846285.1 Phrynocephalus versicolor
TTCACACACACACACATGTGTTTGTTTTCTTTTCTGTGTCCTCTACAGTACTATCAGAGAGAACCAGTATAATGAAGGCATGTTCAGACCAAGTGAAGGCGCGCTCACTAAGGGTGGCCACACCCAGGCAGATGTGGAAATTGCTCACGCGTAACTGTGCCTTCTCTGTGGTGGGCCCTACGCTGTGGAATCATCTCCCGAGTGAGCTGCGCCTAGCAGAGTCTCTGCCCGTCTTTAAAATGGCCTTGAAAACCCACCTCTTCAAAGAGGCATATGGCGAGCTTTTTGTTTATTTTATTTTTTTAGCCTCCCGTGTCATTTGCTGTGGAGGGTATTGTCCCTCCTAATTTATTATTACTTGCGGGGTTTTTTTCTTTTTCTTTTGCTGTCTTGTTTTAATTGTAAACTGCCCAGAATTCCGTCCGGAAGATGGGCAGTATAGAAATATAACAAATAAATAAATAATTAAATAAATCAAATCTCAGTTTGGTCGCAAAACCTCCTTGATTTTCTTCAGTCCAGTCAGTCTCTTAGAGCTACCTTACTGAGGTTCTACAGGGATAAATGAGAAAAGAGAAAGCAGTTAGAATTGCCATATACAGTGGTACCTCTACTTACGAGCAGCTCTACTTACAAGCAATTTGATTTAAGAGTAGAAAACCGTTGGCGTTTTAACTGCTGCCCTACAAATTTTTGATGTGTGTGTGAGAGAGACAACTATCAAGATTAGACCTT
Source organism: Phrynocephalus versicolor (assembly GCA_023846285.1). Lineage (NCBI taxonomy): Eukaryota > Metazoa > Chordata > Lepidosauria > Squamata > Agamidae > Phrynocephalus > Phrynocephalus versicolor. The sequence continues at coordinate 2,948,091 of JAHTLZ010003542.1, forward strand.
GCACCCTCTGTATTTATGACTTGCTCCATGTCCAAGTGCTCCAAATAACTTTTGCAGCTTCTGACCCTGCTACATAATCAAGTTATTCTCTAGGTTTTCCCTGACCTACATGTTTAAGGCTCTAAACATACAGGTCAAGATTGATCTTGTGCCTCTGCAGGCTGCTGTAACTTATCTTCCCCATTTTCTCACTTGCCCACTGCCAGCTCTCTTGGCAGCATCACATCACCATGCTACTAATCCAGACATGTCCAAACATCTGGAGGGCCGAAGTGTGGACATGCCTGCACTAACTGCTTAAGAAGCGGCAGCCCTGAATAGGCGCAGCTTTCTCCTGTCCTGTCCAACCTCCATTGCTACTTGGGGCCAGACCCACAGAGTCTTTCCATTGGGATAAGTCCCAGCCTTTTTCTTTGAAGTGGCTCAGTCATAGCCATCTTTCTGCAGGGGGCTGCCGTCCAGCCTCCTGGCTTCACTGAACGAGGGAAAAAGGAGGGCAAGGAGAGAGTTAGGACGTGGAAGAAACGGGACGCTACATTTACTGAAGCCCATAATTAAAACCAAACCAGTGGAAAAAGAGTTTGTAAGGGAGAAAGAAGTAAGAATCCGCTTCTCAAATGTCAAGCTGGGAAAGTGAATCCAGTCTGGCCCTCTGCTTTCGTACACCAGAAAATTCAGCCAATGGCCCAACAGTAGGGATGGAAGCCATTTTGTGGACACATTATGAATTCTAGGTGTGGACAGTGAGTCATCAAAATGGTGAATTGAGAGCAGTCTGAAGCTGCACTTTCTAGCCTGAGCAAACACTGTCCTGAAAAACCAGATCTGGAAACTCTGAGGGAATTTCTCTTGTCAGAATATTTTTAATGTAGTTGTTATTGTTACAAAGTAAAAAAAGGAAAGGAAAGACGAAGGTAGAAGAAAAGACAAAGAATACAATATTAGAGTCACAATTTATGCCTTCACATTTCAGAATTATCAAAAAATATCTATGATTCATTTTGACATCAACATAAATCTGTGTGGTTACTCCCACGTAGTCTATCTTTGTGCGTTTTTATATTTTACCACCGCCCCCTAGATTGTGTGGTCTTCAATGTCTTGAGCTTCATCAAATAAAAATTATCTTACTAACAGTTCTCCCTCTAATTTTCTTATTAAATCTCTTATTTAACCACTCATAAAATAATTGCCAAGTTTGTGCATAGACGTTATCTTCTTTGTTATTTATCACATTTGTTAATTTATTCATCTCCGCACATTCCAGAATTTTAGAGATTATTTCTTTGTCCTTGGGCGTTGTTTTCAGTTTCCATTTTTGGGCCCAAGCTAACCTTGCGGCTGTTACAATATGTATTATTACGTAATTTATTTCTTTGGATTGCTCACCCGTAGTCAATCCTAATAAAAAGTATTGTGGCTTAAACTTTATTATTCTTTTTTGTTATTCCCTGTAGCCATTTATGTATTTTAATCCAATTATTTTTTCTTTTTTGCCCGTCCACCAACAGTGGAAGAAAGTTGAGAGAATTTCTCTTACGTTTCCATTTGATAGGTTAGGGTTCCCCTTTCCTTAGCTGCATCAGCTCCCCATAAGAAAGTCAAAAATAGTCCTCTCTCTTCTGCTCCACTACTTCTCCCTCTCTCTCTCTCTCTCTCTCTCTCTCTCTCTCTCTCTCTCTCTCTCTCTCTCTCTCTGTGTGTGTGTGTGTGTGTGTGTGTGTGTGTGTGTGTGTGTGTGTATGTGTGTGTGTGTGTCACACTGATATGTGTATGCCTTTATACATGTTCTGAGCATACATTCCTGTAAGGGATTTTTAAACTTTGGGTGTAGTACAGTACATTTAGGGTCAGCGGTTTCAAAGGGGGAATTTTAGCAAACACATCAGAATCAAAAATATACTCATAGACTGCAACAGGGGGACAGCAAATATCATGGCTGAGCTCAATAAAGAATGTGCAATGGATGAATGAAGAAATCCACTCATTAATAAAACATACTTGCTTTAGGGTGAGGAAATTATCAATGCAAAGGAGATTAACCCCAAAGGATGAGTAAATCCTAATGTATGGGATGTGGGATAGCTAGAGAGTGCTGTATTCTGATTCTAGAAGGTAGAAGGAGGTAGGTAGGGGCCCTAGGGCCCTCATCTATATGTAATTCAAAATATAAACAATAATAAACCATAAAATAAAATTTTATTTTATCAAAATTAAATAACACTTACAGTAAGGTGGAAAATAATGTTTATTTTTGTATAAGTCAAAGGACCTGGATTCAAGCCCCTGCTCAGCAGCATTGGGAAACTAGAGGACAGGTCAGAAGGGTCAGTGGGTGAATACCGTAGCAGGCAGATTGGGGAGGCAGCTAGCCTGTGGTGGGAGAGAAGCGTGCCAACAGCATGGGGCATACACAGCACACCTGGGTCAGGGCCAGATTAAGACCCTTAGAGGCCCTAAGGCTTAAGCACTTAAAAGATTTTGGTGCCCCCATGTATATGTAATGCAAAATATAAAAAATAATAAACCATAAAATAAAATTTTGGTTTTGTTTACTTCCACTTTATTTATATTTGAAAAGTGTTATTTTTTGTTCCTTTAAAAAAAATTGCTGCATCCTCTTATAATGTCCAGGCATGTAAGCAGCATTGTCACAAGACTGGCCTCTTTTTTGAAAAGTTTAGCCTATAAACTTCAGGTACGTTCTGCAACACCTGATTTGCCATTTCCTCACCAGTATGGCCTTTCATTTCCAGAAAAGTTAAAAAGCTGTCCAATAGGCTATCCATCTTTTAAGTACCTAAGTACAACACTTAATTCATCGGTATGTGATAGATCTGGTGTTGACTCAACTGACAAACTAAAATAACAAGATTTTATTTCATCAACAATGAGCGCATGGACCTTTTGTGCCGTTAGTTGAATGAGTTCTTCAGAGGTAGTTTTGTACAGGCAAAAGTGATTTCCTTTGTCAGAATTTCCATATTTCAAAATGTGGCCTGCTAAAAATGGATCAAACTGGCTTATGAGTTCAAGCAGCCCTAAAAAAAAATCATTTTGCAATTATCCAAACCTTTCTTCTGTTCCTCAAAAACCACGGTCAGCTAACGTACGAATAACAGCTATATGACACGCCTCAAGACATGTTCCCAGTAATCACATTCTTCCTGAATTTGTTTCTCCAGCTGTTGCCTTAAGGCCGCACCTTGTCTGTGAGTTAAGTACGTTAACATAGAGTGTGGGTGAATAGTGCTTTTTCATGATTATCAGTTATAATAGTATTTCGCCAGTCAGTGAACCCTTCTCTTATAAGAAAATGTGAGAATTTTTAGGAGGAAACAGTTTGCAAACAAAACAAGAAACTCATCCTGTTGATGGTGAATACAGTAATCACTCTCTTTTGTGTTTCTTACCATTGGCTTTTGCCCCAACAAAAAGTTTCTGAGAACAATACCTTACTGTTTTGCTACTATTGAAATGCTGGTAAGACTTGTCAAATGGCCCATTGTGGTGTTGACAGTCACTGAGTCCACAAGCAATGCAATAAGCCACATCATCAGCAGAGAAATCAAGCCACAACCCTGGATCCTTTGCTACACTGCGATTTACTAATGTTGTGCAAACAGAATGATTTCATCACCATGGTCCACTACACTTTCAATTTCCTATATTAGTGTATATTTTATTATGTTTGTATTTTTCATGATGTTTCGTGTTTATGTACTGGGGTTTATTGTTGGGTAGTCGCTTCGGTGATGTGCTGTACACCACCCAGTAGAGATGGGCACGACCAGAAAAAATGACATTTCGAGTTGTCGTTTGTCGGAACTGGTCCGTTTCGGGTCGTTTCCGTTTGTTGGGAAAATTTTCAAAAATTTGTCATCATCATAAGTTTATTACGGTCATGTGATCCGAAAACAGTTTAAACAGAACAATACACAGAATAAAACTATATCGTAACATTGCCAACAGTAAATTACAGTGTCATTTATCTGCCACTATCATAGCCCTTCTATGGATTGCTGCCAAGAGGAATTTAGCCACCTGGGTAGTTATATATGAGTTCTTATCTGAAAGGCAGTACTCTGCCAAGATCTTATCTGGACAACTTTGAAATTTAAAAATTAAAGGATAAATCAGGTCTCTTCTAATTTCTTTGCAAAAGGTACAGTATAAAAGAATATGAGTTAAAAATTCGGGTACCCCAGCTCCACAGGGACATAAACGTTCTTGGCGTGGGGTTCCATTATATCTACCCTGAAGCATAGCTGAAGGGAGCACATTGAGTCTTGCCAAACAGAATGCTCTGCAGGCTTGTGGAGTTCCTAACGAGGATAAATAGTTTGCTTGTTTCCGATACCCTGGTAGAATACTGTGCACCTGGGGTGAGCAGGTTCTATTTGCTGTGGCAGTCAGTTCTTGTCTCTCAATGTCATCAATTCGCTGACTAAGGGTTCGATAGGCCTGATGTTGATTTAACATTAGAATGGACTCGAGAGGCATTCCAATAGATCTAACTTTATGTTGGATTATCTGTGACCACTTGCTCGTATAGGAATCAGATAGCATATGGTATATATAACCCAACTGCTCGGCCTGAAAATGGATTCTCAGCCAGAATTTCAGGGTTTGATTCCATGCCCTAGTCTCTAAGCGATCTAGGCCTGTCTCCAGGTATAGAGCTGCCCATCCCACACAATTAGGGACCCCCAATATTCGGCGCAAGAATGAAGACTGTATGTTCTCAACGTTGGAATTGAATGCACTTATCCAAATAGGTATGCCATAGAGCAACTGGGGCCTAGTTTTTGCTGTAAAGACCCGCACAGCAGAAGGGATGTGGAATCCGCCGCTAATATAGAAAAACCGAGCAATGGCTGCCATACTGCTGCAAGCCTTACTATGTGTGTAGGTACGGTGGGCGGTCCACTCGCAGTTGAACTTAAAGTATAGTCCTAGGTACTTAAATTCCTTAACTTGTTCCAAGAGATTATTCTGAATTGGCCAGCGATGTTTCTTCCAGGCCTTGGTGAACACCATGATTTTAGATTTATCTATATTAATATTTAGGCTATTGGTTTTACAGTAGTCAGCAAAAGCTAGCAGTAATCGCCTTAATCCCAGACGCGTTAAAGATAGTACTACAGCGTCATCTGCAAACAATAATAGAGGAACATGTTGAGTACCAAGTTTGGGAAAGTGGCCCTCAACCTTTCTTAGGTGTGCATCCAAGTCATTTATATAAAGATTAAAAAGGTGCGGCGCCAACACACAGCCTTGCCTAACTCCCCTATTACTTGGGATTTCCTCTGTTAATTCGCCTAGGGAGACATATCGTACACTACAACTAGTGTACGAATATAATTTTTTCATAAGAAAAAGTAATTGTCTATCTATGGTGGTCTTATCTAATTTAGCCCATAATAATCCCCTGGAAATAGAATCGAAGGCCCCTTTCAGGTCAAAAAAAGCAGTAAACAGTCCACTCCCCCCTGCGTTTCTGTATTTTTCAGCCAAGTGTGCCAAGGTTAAACAGTGATCCAGGGTATTTCTGTTGGCACGAAACCCATTCTGTTCTAACCCTAATATTTTTTCTGTCAATTTGTCAGCTAGGTGGCTTGTATAGAGCTTTCCTGTTATAGAGAGCAAACTGACAGGACGGTAGTTGGCTGGTAGGTTTGGCTTCCCTTTTTTAAAAATAGGAACTACCACTGCTTTAGTCCATGCAGAGGGTAACCTCCCGGTTTGATCGATCAAGGTAAACAGGATTGATAGTGGCACAGACCACCAGTCTGTAAAGGATTTGAAAAGTTCGGGGGGGAGTCCATCAGAACCTGGAGCCTTCTTCGGCTTTAACTTGCCGATTAACTCTTTAAATTCCTCTGCGGATACTGGGGGCCAAACTGGTAAGTTGGTTGGAATAAAATCTGTAAGTGTTTTTAGGGGGGCTGATGGATCATAGAATATACTAAAGAAGTGCTCCTTCCATACATGAGCTGGTATGCAGTGTTGCGGCAGATCAGTGTTAGTCGCTGTGACACTGGTGACCAGAATCCAGAATTATTTGCTATTGTTAGATAAGGCGGCATTAGTCAATAGGTCCCACCTAACTTTTTGGAGCTGCCTTTTTTTTCCAGCTATTGACAGTTTGTATCGCTTCTTCAGCTCATAGTATCCATCTGGCAACACAACCATTTGATTCTTGCGGTAAAGCTGGTACATGGCATGTAGTTCTTTTTTTAAGAGAAGGCATTCTTTATCAAACCACCTCTCAGATTTGTTCTTAGCCCTACCGTTTATCCCTGTTAGTGAGCGTGATGTAGTTTGTTGGTGAAGTGTATTATTTATCCTAACTGAGATTTTATCATAGTAATACGGGGCATCGTTTATGCTTTGCGCTTTAGTTAGTTTCCCCCCCAGGATCCTTAAGTCTCCAGAATCTAATGAGCTTCTGATGGAATCTGCCACTTTAGGCGACCATTTCCCACTCATGTATCGTGGCTTATTCCCTAAACTGGCATTCAGATAGCATTGGATCTTGTTTAGGGAATGATTGCACTTAATCTTAGTTATCAAGGGAAAATGATTGCTATTGATCCACTCACCAACGTGGAAATCTACAATTAGTTCTCTTAGCTGTTGGGATACGCTGACATAATTGATTACACTGCTTCCTCTAGGTGAGCTGAATGTATACTCACCTGGAGAGTCTTGTGATGTTGTCCCATTTAGAGTGTATCTGCCTGTACCTATTAGGAGTTTTGCAAGACATATCCCTGCAGTGTTTATCTGGTGGTCCTTAGAAAGTCTACAGTGCTGGAGTAGCTCCGTTTGGGAGTCATTCATCTCTTTGCTTAAATTTGTCATTTCTGTTTGTCGTTTGTCGTTTAGGGTTGGGGTTGGGGTAAGTGGGCTCTGGGAGGCACCTCTCTGGGTGCCTCTGACCCACTAAGAAGGGAAGCGTTTAGAGATTAGCATGTACCGTACATGTTAGGGTTGGGATAAGTGGCAGAGGCACCTCTCTGGGTGCCTCTGACTCACTAAGAAGGGAAGCGTACTGGCGTACAGGTTAGGGTTAGGGGTAGGGGTAGGGGTAGGGATAGGGATAGGGTTAGGCTTAGGCTAGGTTAGGGTTAGGGTTAGTGGGCTGCACCTCTGGGTGCCTCTGACCCACTAAGAAGGACAGTGTACTGGCATATGGGTTAGGGTTAGGGTTAGGGTTAGGGTTAGTGGGCTTTTTATGCCCTATGGCACATCCAGAAGTCTCAGTCAAAACCTGGCCATGCGATTGGTGGAATGGGTCAAAAAATTTGCATGGTCCCATCCCATGGGCAGCCCATCATTGCGCAGGTGTAAAAAAATAAAAATAAAAATAAAATAAAATAAAATCAATGGAGACGTTTTATTGCAAGAAAAACCCACTGCTGTTACTATAAAAATTCAGGCAGTTAAAATAACTAATTTTCACATGTTTCTGTTGTGCTTTAGTGGGTTTTTTGACCACGATTTAAAAATAAATATTGCGGTCGCCATTTTGGATCCCCCCCCACCGCATGGCATAGAGACAGCCCAGGAAAGGAGGGGGGGAGGCCGGGGACCCCCCCCCCCAGAAAACACCCCTCTGGTAGGTGCCCTCACTCAGGCAGGCATATTTTCGCCTGCCTTTTTGGCCAGGAATCAGGGTTTTTTTTTTTTACTTTTAAAAACTTTTTTTCTTTGCTGCTTGTTGGCAATGGCATCGCGCAAGCCCGCGATGCCATGAACGACAATGACAAACCCGACCAAATTTTTCTTTTTTCGGGTCAGGTTCAAGCTGGAGCGGAGTAATTCTCGTTACCATTCTCGTTACGTAACGATAACGAGAACCAAAAACAGAAACGAGAATTTCGCTGCTTCGTGCCCATGTTTACCACCCAGAGTTCCCTATGGGAAAATTGGGCGGTTAATAAGTACAAAAATAAATAAATAAATAAATAAATAAATAAATTCTGCAATTATTTCAACCCCATAATGTATTCTAAAGTAACTTGAATCAACATTTGCAGTAGAGATATCAAGAGAATTTACAGACAAAGTGAGATCAGTAATGAGATACTGTGATTCCCCGAAAATAAGACACTGTCTTATATTTATTTTTCCCCAAGAAGATACACTAGGGCTTATTTTTGGGGTAGGTCTTATTTTCGGGGAAACAGGAACTGCAAGCAAACATGCTACAAAGTACAGTAACTTTGGTGGCCCAAGCGAAAGGGGGGGGAGGACCATGGATAGAGAGGGAGGGGGAAATGTGCGCTCTGTGTGTGTGTGTGTGTGTGCGCGCGCGCAGGCACAGCCACACCCATCACTAGGTCTTATTATCAGGGTGGGGCTTATATTTAACAAATGCATAGAAATCCTGCTAGGGCCTATTTTTGGGGTAGGAAACAGGGTATGTGCTACATAAACCTGCTTGTGGCACTTCAGTGATTCTAATGTCATCATATTTTGATTCTGAAGTGATCGAAATGTTATTTACTCTTTTTATGTCCACTTCTGATGACAGAGATTGGTTTTAAACTGGACTGGGTATATCACGTTGTGGAACTTGTGTGAAGAAATCAGTCAGCTTTGCAGTCTAGGAACAATAAGGCTTGCAGACAAGGCAGGAGCAACAGAGTAGGAACAACAAGGGTGGAGCAAGGCTGGACACACAGGCCAAAGCACAAGAGCAGAAAACACTTGTGTTGCTGAGGCAAAGTCTGGGAGGGAGAACCACATCTTAAAGAGGCCTTCCCTCCAGGCTTCTAGGCGAGCCTCATGAGTGGCTTAGTAAGGGCTGCTCAGGCCAGGGCCTGATCCTGCAAACACCAGGCAATTCCTGGGTCAGGCTGGCCCTGATCCTGCAGCTACTAGGGCCAAGGAGGCCAGATCCTGACACAAAGTTACAATTTTAGCACATGTGTTGTTGCCTGTTGGCACGCTGGACACTGAGTGTGCTACTATCGCCCGTGCACAGTCTCATTATCAGTGGACAACTGACGGCATACAAACTTTTTTTTTTTTGTGGGTGTGAGGGGTATTTCTCCTCCCCCACTTCAGTTTCATAACCCTTGGCAGAGGTTTACACTTTCTGAGCCTGCTTGCTATTATTGTATATATCTGTATGTAATGTTTTCATTTAATGTGGGGACCTCTTTTTGCGGATTCTGGTTTAGCTGCACCATTTGCAGTATTGCATCATATGGCCTATAAAATGTTAAAAGGTAAAGGTTCCCCCTGCACATGCATGCTAGTCGTGTCCGATTCTAGGGGCGGTGCTCATGTCCGTATTCAAGCCGAAGAGCCAGTGTTGTGCAAGTCTGTGGCCATGGTAAAATTGGTTATGGGAAATTTCTGTGGTGCCCCCTCTTCCCTTGATGCCCCTAAGCACGTGTTTATTGTGCTTAATGGTTAATCCAGCACTGAGTTTGGAATTTGGAAAATCCAAATGAAGAATGGGAGTTTAGAGGTCACCCTATATATGAAAAGGAGTGATTGCTCTAAAGTCACCCAGTGCCTTTCATGGATTTCATAGGTTGAAGGAATTTGAAGTTAGATCTCCCAACATCCCAGACCAACGATCTAACTGCTACAACACACTGGGTCTGTGTGGAGTATGTTATACATTCCACTGATATCACAATCACAAGCCAAGATAAGAAAGGTACCTCTTGGCAGTGAGTTCTGCAGGACACCATAGGGGCATGGCTGGATTTGAAACTTAGGTGGTTACTTCACGTCCATTTTGTCTCTCAGAGGCCCCTATCCCACATCCCTTTAAATGCAGATTAAATTTGTAGATAAACCATGTCCAAAATGCTGTCCCCATGGCCACCGGTCTTTTTGAAGGAAAAAAAAAAGAAAACCCAGTAATGCCCCCTTAAGCGAGGTTTCCAAGACTTACGGGAGGGGTAGGGATTTTTTTGCCTCGCTTAAAAAATCCACCTTTTAAAGAGGCAGATGTTGTGGGACCCTGTAGATGATCCGGTTTTCTTTCTTCTGTTTTTCTCATAGTGCCGACCAGCTGTTCCTGGGGCCGATCAGTGCTGTTTATTTATTTATTTTTTTAATTCCCCCCCCCATCCTAGCAATAGGCAGCTGGATCCAGTGCTGTTTGTTTTAACTTCCACCAGCCAGCTGGTCTTTTAAAAAATCCTAGTGCCACCTGCTGGCCATGGGGCTGAACTGCTCTTTAAAAAACCCTTTGTACGTGGGAACTGCTATCCCACATCTTCAGTCACGTGACGAGAGGAAGAGCAAAAGCCTGACCTTCAGAACATCAGGATCTTCCTCAGGCGAGATAGCAGCCTAAGTGTTGCGCTTCAAGCAGTAAAAAAAAAAAAATCTTACTTCAGGTTCATCATGCAACAACTGAAATTTGTCTCACCCATGCCACCGGAACAGGTGCTAAGTGAGACAAATCTGTAACTGGCGCTGGGGTAGGGAATTTCCTTGTCACGGTTTGTTCGTGGTTTCTGTTCTGAGATAAGGGACCGTGAGGTAAAGACTGACATACAACAAAACATTCGTTTCTCTCAGAAAACTCTGTCGCAGGTACTGGGTTGGGTGTTATGTTCAAAGTGTCCAACCACCCCAGATGATCACCACCCCCTTGCCCTCCTCCATTAAATATCAATATAACAAACCAAACTTCAAAGCCAGGGAAGAAGGACACCAGACAGACAATTAATTAGCATGCAAAAGGAATAAAGAACAAAGAAAGCCGGAAGGCTATTACCCGGAGCATTCCATTGCGGCCATGTGGAGAAAGTGAAAGCTAGCCAGATGAACCGCAGATTCCTTCCCTTCCCTGCCTGCAAATATTTTGACTTTTCAGAAGTGAAATAGATTTTTTAAGCCCCCCCAACAAAGGAAAAAGGAAGCTAGACAAATTCACTGTTTGTCACGGTACAAGACCGTGAGGCAATACTTGTCACAAGACAAGTTATAACGACCATGGGAACACTGAAACAGAGACAAAACCACGTGATCGCCACCAACGCTATCATGCTACAAAACTAGTCGCAGAACAAAGGACATGAAGTAACCGCCTTAGAAAATCCATTTGGTTTTTACTCAAGATTGATCAGCCCAAAGCTACTCAGTGAGTTTCATTATCCAGTCCCAAGGATTGGTCTAAACCTCATGCTCTCCTGTTCTTATACTGCCGCGTTTCCCAGTTCTGCCAGTGCAGGGAGTGCAAGAGTAAGCAACCTTGCACTGACCTTATTCATCTTTTGAATATGGACATGGTGTTCAGTTAGCATAGGTCAGCTGAGCTCCAATCTTTTATAACGGGGTTGACCTAACCCACTGATACATTCTTTGAGAAAGAAGAACATGCCAATTTTTGTTATATTATTAGTGACCTATAAAGGTATCACTCTATACACTTGCATTCATAGAGAGTGTCCTATGCAGAAATGTGGTACGCAGGAGCCTTTATCCTACCCAACCCCAGAATATCAAATAAGAAATAGACAATATTTATAACAAAACAACAATTTGCCACTCACACTATCAATCATAATTTATTTTAGAGCCATCATCCAGATGAAAAGCATTAATCCAATGCTTCTAATACATTTAAAAATAAATACATGTTTTGCTTTAATTACAAGCTGTACTGAAATATTTGGTGGTAAACTAGCATAGAAATTAAGGACAGAATTTTTTTTCTCATGAGTGGGTGACTTAAAATTACTTACAATAGGACCCCAGTGTCCGCTGGGGAGTGGTTCCAGGACTTCCCATAGATAATAAAAACCACAGATAAGAGAGAATAGCAACCCCTCCCCAAACTGCTTTTTTTGTGACAGTAGCTTGCTTTATGGCTGCTGTTTGTGACAATAGCTTGCTTTGTGACTGCTGAATTTTTTACAGTATTTAATTTTTTCCTTTGCCAACCATGGATAACTCAATCAGTGGTTAATAAATCAGGGTATACCTGTTATGTTTTCTGTCAGAGATGCTGACAAAGCTGCAGTGTAATGCAAGGAAGAATCCTGAAAGGACTTACTTCATTGTGGAAAGTTGTAGAAGATTCCACACCTGCATACAGTTGTGTATTTAAGGAGGGCAAGGCTTGAACCTTGCTCTCAGCCTTGTGCTCACCCTCCTGCCTTGTGCTCAAGGCGCCCTCCTGCTCCGTGCTCATTCAGCTCTGTGTTCCTGTGTGCTCCTGCGTCTGCTGCCTGGCGTGTCTGCCTCATGCCTGTTGTTTCTGCCCGGTGTGCCTGCATCATGTCGGTGTGTGTTCCTGCCTCCTGATGCTGTGAGCTGTGAGCTTTGGATCCTGCAATACTACATTTTGCTATGTGTTGCTGTAGAACTCTATGTTGCTACTGTTTATGTTTGTATATCCTGGAGATACTGCAGGGTGCTGTAAGAAGTTTACATTTGTTTTCCTGAACTGTTTATAATAAACCCCAGCTTGTTTTCAAAGAACTCCACAAGTGTTTGTAGCTTTCTCGCTGTGCATATTAAAACTATGCTAACAAGAATATTGTCCCCAGCGCAGCTGAAGTGTGCTGGGCCGAGGCAATAGGTCTTGAACCTCAAGACCTCAAAATACCCGGGTCCTACTGTAATATGTTTATTTTCAATATCCTAGTTTGTGTTAATAAAATCATATTAAAACATATATACAAGACATAATCCACTTAGAGCAGGCATGTCCAAACTTCGGCCCTCCAGATGTTTTGGACTGCAACCCCCACAGTCCTTTGACATTGGCAATCTAAGTGTAGAATTCTGGGAGTTGTGGTCCAAAACATCAGGAGGGCTGAAGTTTGGCCATGCCTGACTTAGAGTTAACGATTATTAGATTCCATTAGTTTCAATTGCAAACATGAACACTTTCCCATTAATTTGACCTAATGGGCTTTTTATGGCAAGGTTCTGCCTTGGTCCTGTATAAAATCTTAGATAAATTCATAGCCAGCTTTTCTTTTTCTGTTAGTAAAAACAATCAATATGGGATTCAGATGCCTCAAATGATCTTCTTGCCTTACAGTTTGCTCCATTCCATGGCTAAAGTGTGTGGAACAACAAGCCAGAGGAGTACTCAAAACTTGCTGTTTTGGTGTGGGGTGACATGGGTAAAATAGGGTTGCTTGGGGTTGGTTGGAGGTGCCAAATGCTGGTTGGTACGATCCTTACATCTAAATGGTCAAGTGATTCTGTTCTGGCTCCTTCTGGCATTGTGAAGAGGTTTAATAAGAGAGCCACTTCAGGATATCAGGAGATTGACCATTCCTTCTGTGTCTCGTCAGAGGAAGTGAATTCTTTTTGAAGACTTCAATAGACTTTTGCTGATGTACGGCATTACAGTGGTCCCTTGTATGACAAACAGTTTGTATAACATAAAATCTGTACAACATAAAAAATTCTGGAGATAGAAGAAATTTGCTTAACATAATCCCCCTATGGGGAAAATCCGTACAACATAAAAATGGGATTACTCCATTTTCAATGCATTCCTATGGAAAATTTGTATAAAGGAAAATTTGCTTAACATAATTTCATTTGGAACGAATTAATTACTTTATACAAAGTACCACTGCATTTTAAAAAGAGGCAGGGGACAACATTTTGGGTTTTTTGCCCCCAAAGGATTCAGCCACAGGCAGTTTCTTGACTGTTCCTGTAAGGGAAAACAAAGATTTTTTAAAAAATGATGTAGCACACCAACAATAATCGATCGGAGTTTCTGTTTTTTAAAAAACTTGTAAAAATTAGTTGTAAGTTGCCCTGGCCCTCTGCTGAGGAGCAGAAGAGTTCAGTTCGCTGATATTGTGAACTAGTTTGTTTATGAAACCACTTCATGATATTGAAAACCAGAATGAACACTGACAGCCAAGAAGGCTTGGTTTTTGGTCTGTTATTAGTGATCACACATGCTGGAAACAGGTCAAACCAGCAAACACACAAAAGTAGAAGTCCTGAACAGAAAAACGGTTGCAATTAGGGATTAATCCATTTTCAATGAATTCCTGTGGGAAATGTGTATAAAGGAAATTTTGCTTAACAGAATTTTATTTGGAATGAATTAATATCTTTATACAAGGTACCACTTGTAATTCTATATTCAGTTGAACATTCAGGGAGCTCCAGCATTAAGCAAAGGCTGTTATTATCTTTTTTTCAACTTCTCAATTTACTCATCTTGAGTGTATGCCACTTGGTATGTTTTTATATTCTCAGGGGAAAATAACATTGTTATAAAACCTAGAAGAGCAATGTTTTAAAAATAGAGAAGGCCATGAACCCTACTCTTGCTTCAAACGCTGGAGGATTAAATCAACTCCCATCGTCCAGGAAATATATTTTGCTTTTTCTGCAACACAATAACAGTACAGTGGCACCTCTACTTACAAGTGGCTCAACTTAAGAGCAATTCAACTTCTGAGCAAAAATCCATTCGTGTTTTAACTCCTGCCATACAAATGTTAGATGCGGTCTGCTCAACTTTTTTTGGTTTTTTAGATAGGGCTGCTCTACTTAAGAGTTGTTCAACTTAAGAGCATGCATTCGGAATGGATTAAACTCCTAAGAAGGGGTATCACTGTATATAGACTTCAAATAATACTCTGTAGATTAATTAAAGGTCCCTTCAGTTCAGGTTCTCTGCAAGAACACCCCCCCAAAAAGTCAGCTCAAAAACCAGCATCAAAGCTTTCTTTTTACAGAAATCTCACCAGCAGCTGACCTGGCATGTACGCAAGCAGTACTCTGAACGACAGGCGTCACTGGTGCTTGATAGCCCTTCATTCCTAGGAGAGTTTGTAACAAAGCACAAAACGTTAGGAACACAGAGTCAATTCCCAGCTGAGTGATAAGACTTCTGTCATGATTCTACTCCAAGCTGTGCAGCACACAACTGTATCAAACTCTTAGCTTGACATCTTGTTATGTGGAGAGCAGTCACATTTATAGCCACATAATATAGTCACTGGTGGCCTGTGTAGCTGGAGGGTGAACAGACCTAAATCTGTAGGAATAAGCTCTGCCAGTTATACTGGCTATATGCCTGGAAGGCATGGATTGCATTGACTACCTTCTTCTCCATGCCCTAATGAATGCTTTATTGAAATTCCGTCCTGGAATGTTGCAGGATGGCCTTCCAAATTGGAAGATAAGGATTAACAGATTTTTATTCCTACTTGGAAATTATTTTTATCAAAGGAACTCAGGCTGTTTCTGTGGTTCTGTCTCCCATCCTTCAGATGTGCAGTGTATTCCTTACCCATTAGCAAACTAGAAAATGGAAGAGTCATGCCTAGACATTTTGATCTGAGTTGATAATAAACCAATTATTCTGCAGTAGGACTGGGTTCTTAGCCAGGAACATCTTAATTCTTTGGCTGCCAGATTATAAATGTTTTCTAATACATGGGTATTACCCCCACCAGCATTCAAGATGTGAAGGTAACTCGGGGTTATCCAAATTTTATCAGGGCCTTTTAAATCTATTTGAGTTGTACGCTAACATTCCAGTTTCCCTAGTGGTTAATACAAAAGCCAAAAGAGGCTTATATAGCCTCCGTCTGATATCTGATTTCATCCATGGCATACACACACACCCTTTCTTGGATTCCACCCTCTGCTGATCTGCAGCTCTCCTTTCACAGCACATCTTAAAGCTGGTGGGATGTTGAAAGTGTTGCATAGTGCTAAGAAAAAGGAACAGGAGCCCCAGATTTTCCATAGCATACATACACACATGCCACCGGAACACAGTAGTCCGCTGTAGTTTGTTGGAATTGTTTCTATTTCATATTGATTTTTATCTCTCTGATATAGCGCTAAACAAGTATGTCCGTGTTGTGATATGATGATCTAGTGCTTAATTGGGCATTTTATTTTAAAAAACAAAGCAAAACAAAATACTTTGGGTGGGACTAGGAGGAAAGATTGTTAGAGTAGGTGTTCTTGTTGTCCAAAACATCATGCCAGGTTATCATGTCAACCATAGTCATGTCCCACCCCCTCTTCTTTTGGAGAAGAAAACAACTGATCACAACTGGAAAAGTCAATTGAATCATTTTTTTTCTTGAAAAAAAGTAGAAACTTCCAGCAGCAGAGGGGAAAACCCTCTGTGTCAGGAGTAAAAAGGGCCAGATTGATCAGTATTGGCCTCTGTATCATGTGACCAGTTTTTAAAAAGTGAATTCATCCCCTTTAAAAAGGTAAAGGTTCCCCCCGCACATGCTTGCTTGTTGTGTCCAACTCGAGCGGCAGTGCTCACCTCCGTATTCAAGCCGAAGAGCCAGCATTGTGCAAGTCCATGGCCATGTGGCCGGCATGGCTCCAAGGAGACACTGTTTTTACCTTCCCACTTTTTATGGCGGTACCTACTTATCTACTTGTATTTACATGCTTTTGTACTGCTAGGTTGGCAGGAGCTGGGGTTATCAGCGGCAGCTCACTCCACTGTGTGGCACCCGGGATTCGAACCGCTGATCTGCCGACTTTGCAGCCAACAGTTTTTGGAGCCTTAGTCCGCTGAACCACCACGCCCCACTCAGCCCTTTTACATCCTCAATAAATCCCCATAGTATTTGACCATGGAGTCACAGCACAACTAAGACAAACTTCTGTAAGGAGACCAAACTCTTAAATCAAGTTCATCTGTTGACTGACACCCAGACTAGACTCCTCCTCGCTACATGCCAGTCATGCCAACTAATCAACAATCAGCCCCTACACTCAAGATTCCATCATTCAGCTAGCAATCCCATTAGCCCTCTTCCCTTGCATACACACAATTCAGGCATTCAAAGCTATTCAACACACTGGCATTGTTATTTGAAAATAATGTACCTATATACATAGATACTCAGAGTAAGTGGAATCAACACCTATCTACTTTGAAAAACACAGTGTTTAGCCTCTCTGTCTGTCTGTCTGTCTGTCTCTCTCTGTTTGTCTCTCTCTCTCTCTCTAACAGCTGGAATTCTGATTAAGCAAATGCCTTTTGAGGTCCGTTTTGTGGTGTTATCTCTTCCGTAAGCACAGCAGAGAGAAAATTACCTCTGATTCAGGCACAGCTTACCATCATGCCATTGCTTGAAGCTTGTTGTCCTTTAAGCTCATTTGACCTTAAAGCTAGGCTCTAGAGTCAGAAACGTCCTTCAAGCTGAAATATAATTTAGTTGCCCATGTTGTATGGCTGAACAGGATGTTTTATATTGTCTGTACAGTACTAGGTCACACTCATAATCATACTTGGGAAGAAGGATATAAGCCTATTGCTTTTAGAGCAAGAAAGGTAAGCACCTGCTTTGTAATACAGTCATCCCCATGGAACTCATGGCAGGAAATTCCACAGCCACATGAAATTACTTTGATTAATCTATTGATTAATTGGGCACTGCATGTTGCCATGTGGCTTTTCTTTCCTTTGAGCAAGGTTGGTTCACTAACTGGTTTCTGAAATCCTAGGTGTCCTTCAACGTAAGAAGATGAACTTCAAAAAAGAGAAGAAACATTTAGAACCCGGTTTTGTTTCTTCGTAAATTGGTAGCTAGAAGTTAGAGGTCAAGAACAATCAAACCATTTAAAAATGGAACATGGATGGCACCAGCAATATCTTTGTATTACCGCATTTCAGTCAAATGTCATGATGGGTGAAATAGAATCTTTACTCTCATTGTTCATTTCCCACTTTTTTGGAAGAACAACTTGATAATCACAGATTTGGCCCTGAGGTAATAACTAAAGAAATATACATTTGTTTATAACTGCAGTACAAAGAGGCTTATGCCTTCAATGTCTGTGATTAAATCGGTGCAGGTAATCTCCCCTCCATGCAGTTCACAGATATTTTGTGCCAAGTTGCTGTGAAACAATTCATCACTTAGGACCTAGTCACACAGCCAGAAAACCTGGGATTTGGCCTGTGGTATAACTGTGCTGAGCTTCACATTCACACAACTGATTCTGAAGTGTGTATTTATTTTTTCTGACTCATATTCTTTTCTTAGGAAGCAAGTTAAAATAAATGGCAACCACAGGGTTGTTTATTTTAGCATACTCTTTTCTTAATAGATTTAAGCCCATTGTGATCCTTACTGCCAGTTTTAAAAGGAAGCATCTCAATTAGCAGGAACTCAAAAACCTTGACTTGAGTCGGCTAAACTTAACACGTTACATATTGTGGTGCTTTTTGAGCATAGTAGACAGGCTCCTTGTTCAATAAATAATGTTGAGGCAGTAGCAACAATCAGGAAAACCTGGTTTTCATTTTTTAAATTATTCTCTTTTGGGCAAAAGCTGTGGTGTATATTGTAGTCATTTCTCTTTCACAGATGAAAAACTAACACTGATATGTATTCTCAAAGGCTTTCACAGCTGGGATCCGATAGTTGTTGTGAGTTTTTCAGGCTGTTTGGCCGTGTTCTGGAAGTTTTTCTTCCTGATGTTTTGCCAGATTCTGTGGCTGGTATCTTCATAGGGCAAGGAGCTCAGGGAACTAGGAGTTCTCTCTGTGCTCTGGGTTATAAAGTGAGTGAGACTGGGTTTTTTTAAGTTGAGGAAACTTGTCCTATGGAGGAGAATAGGTGTTAGTCATTGTATTGTGATGAAGGGATTAAGAAGTTTTAATACAATCAGGGGTAGCAACGATCCTAGATGGGTATGGTTAGCTGTTCTATTGTGTGAACTGATCACCTTTGTGGCTATGAGTGAGGAATCATTGAGCTTTGACCTTTTGAACTCTACAGCTTTTAGTACTGGAAGCCAGGCTTTGTTAATTTTTTAGACTTTCTTCTTTTTTTGTTGAAACTGTGGTTATGTTTGTGGATTTCAATGGCTTTCCTGTGTAGTCTGACATAGTGATTGGTAGTTTTGTCCACTACCTCTGTGTCCTGGAAGAGGATTTCATATCCAGTTTGTTTCATGTCCAGTGTGTTCAGCTACTCACAACGACTTACTCGGATAATTTTAACAGTGGCTTTAAATGCCTTCAAATAGAGCTGTCTTAAGATGAACATATTCCACATTGGAAGGCTTAAAGATCATACATATTGGATCTGGCTAAAGGCCATAAGCAACTCTCCATGTACCCACCACCGCACCATGTCATGATGGGAATTATCCCCCTGTAGAACCACCAATGAAATTTCCTCAGCCTGCCTTTCCAAGCATTTCATTGGCTGCTGTGTACTAAGAATAAAAGTCATGTGCTCTTAAAAATATTTGTCACATTTAGGACATGGAGCCCAGAGCTGGATTTAGTCTTGGCTGTTGTTCCACCTGCCCTCACCGAGCGGCTACTGGCCACAACTCAGGGGTATCTGACCAAGCCTGTTGAGATACCTTTGGCTGCTCCTGCAGCATAAGAGTGGGGACACCAATGGCCAAGTCGGCAACATAACTGTGATGGGAGTAAGGCCTAGTGCTGCGCCAAAGTGCCATTGCTCTTGGCATCGTTTTGGGATGGTCGTCCAATTTGCTCATTTCCCCACCCTTGCGGTTACATCCTGGAAAAGCAGTGTCCACGTCATTTCTTGGAGCAAGATTTGGCATTGTTGAAGAATAGGACAAAAATATTTGGCATGCCTAAAAATGGAAGATGTTCAAAATTACTGGAAAGAGTAACACAAGGAGGGAGTGGTGGTGGTGAGAGAGGGGAGGAAGTGGCCAGCCATAGGGAAAAGCACAGTGGGGGAGGGGGGAGGGAAGAGGGAGGAAACAGTAGCATAAGGATGGAGATGCTTGCAATCGGCTTCAGAGAAGAAGAATGATCAATTTCTGGGACTCCCACAACACTACAACTGGCAAAGAGACTATGGATCAATGTATATATGCGGCATTGGTGCAGAGGCTGGGAAACCAGGTTTCATAAATCTGAAGGACATGTTTCGTCTTCACATGGCTTATAAACACACACAGCACTGCAATCCCACGAATTATGAACTAAGCAAGGAAATGGGAGACAAGGGTAGTAAACAGCTGAGAAAGGGGAGGAGCTGCTCAGGGAATAGTAACAAGGCCCAGGGAGGAGCAAAAAAGCATTCCCATTCCCTGTGCTCACAACCTGGGGTTCAGTGCCAGGTAGCCAGCTCATGGTTCACTCAGCCTTCCATCCTTCCAAGGTCAGTAAAAATTAGTACCCAGCTTGCTGGGGGGGGCAATGTGTAGCCTGCATATTGCAATTAAAACAATAAACCACCCTGATACTACTTGAATGGTATGGGGCAGTATTTAAGCAGAACACTTTTGCTTTTGTTTTTTCCAGCCGGAGATGCACACTTGGGTGATCAAGGCAAAGGCTTCCAAGTGGTCATAGTGAAATAGTAGAACCATTCTCTCCCATCTCTCTCTGATGAAAGCTGAAGCCTGCAGTTTCACTTGTGGTTTAGCATGGCAAAAAGCTGGCGAATTATGTCTGTTCCTGAATGGCAGTACATTGGGATGAACAGCGGCCATAGCTGCTGTGAGTTTTTCAGGCTGTTTGGCCGTGGTCTGGAAGTTTTTCTTCCTGATGTTTCATTCCCCCCCTCTCTGTGGCCAGCATCTTCAGAGGGCAAGCGGCTCAGAGAACTAGGAATGGCCATAGCCTTGATGGTAGCATTTTGCATAGCAATGCAGGAGAGATTTAATCATCCCCACTGTTTTCAAGGTAAAATGCTCATATATACCATTCTATTTTTTAGAATTCAGGGACATTTGGTTAAGCTATCACAAAGTACAGTGGCTTCACTGGGGTTTGGCTAAAGTGTTGGAAGTATAAAAAGGAATGAAAATTTGGTTTTAAGAGCTTTTCAACAGTGCCTGCCTTTCCTTTGTCCATTCCTTTTCTGCCACCAGGTGTTAAAATGTATGTATTGCAAGTGTGTTGCAATATGTCTGTCTCAGTACTCCAGGTGAGTTTATCTGGAAGTTGAGTCATGACAACTGGATTTCTTCTTTTTTTTTTTAAGAGATAGACACGTTTTGCTGCTGATCCAAACAGCTTCATCAGTCTGAATAAAGCTAGTTGTGAAATCCTCCATCTTATAGTCCACTTTGACTCTTGTCACCCTGGTCTGAAATGGGCTCATAAGATGAACAATGGCCTGAATAGGCTCGTTAGGTAGACAACAGTCAATAGCCCTAAGGTGAACAATGGCCTAAAGTGCTGAAACCTATAAAGTATGGGTTGCTAGCCATGGCCTTGGTGGTGAAGGCTTTTTGATTTGTCTGGGTATTGCTGAAAGAACAGCCTGATAAGTAGCAGACAGACTGGGCCTGAGGACCCCACCTCTGTTGAGAGAAGGATTTTCAATGCTCACATGAATGGCTTCCCTGACCCCTCTCTCAAACCACCTATCTTCTCTGTCTATGCTTTTACGACTCAAAAAGTGACCACAGACAAACATTAAGGAAGTCTGTAAGATGTGAACAAGGTTGTTAAGAGATAGGGGCCTTTTGGGGAAGGTATGTGTGTGTGTCGCTACTTCTTAGGGAGGCAGCCAGGGTGCTGTAGTAAACAGAGTGACAAACTAGGATTAAAGTGACCTGAGCTCAAATCCTTGATCTGTTCCGGAAACTCAAGGGGAAACCCACTCTTAAAATGTGCAACATACCTATTTGGTACTTGACAACTCTATTTGGGTCACTATACGTCCAATGAAATTTGATGGCACTTAAACATTAGCAATTCCTAGAGCACCAACATGCTTTTTGCAAATTGTAAAGTTTTTCATCTTTAAGGTGTTTTAATGATACACTGCTTCCATTCTAATCCTGTCTTATGTACTGGCACTATTGCCCATTCTGTTATTTGATTTTTTTTGGGTCACCATTCGAAGAAATGTAAAGAGAGAGTTGGGTGGGTGGGAAGTGGCCATTGATTCTACCTTTGTCGACACATTTCTTACAACGTTCTGTGTGAAATCAACGCTGACTTAGGGCCTTTTCACATGACCCCTAAGATCCGCTGGCCACTTAAATTCGGACCAGAGATCTTGGGGGTTCGTTGCTCTTCCTGCGTCCCCACCCCTCCGCACTTCCTTGATCCTGTCTGTGTGAGGGGAGGGAGAAAAAAGGGGACAAAAGAATGCAGGCTCACCTCCGTTTGCCGGTCCAAGCCTCCCCGTCGTCCTGATTCCTTCTCTTAAAGGGGCGGGAAGCAAAAAAAAAAAAAAAAAACTACAAACAGAAGCGAGGAGAGCCGGGCACTCACTCCTTTACATCGGATCTGGGATTTTCCACCTTCCAAGAGCAGGTACCTGAAAAGTGCGCTGGGACACACTTAGGTGGGCGTGGCCGCACTTAATTTTCTGTAAACTCCGGAGCTGGTGGGGAAACAATTTTAAGCTCCGGAGCTGGGAGCCATTTGCGGCGGAGTTTAGGGGTCGTGTACAAATACCCTTATAGCACCGTTTCCATGGGGTTTTAGGTACTACTGGGTATTCAGAAGTGGTCTACTTTTGCCTTTTTCTGGGGAGGCAGTCTGGGGCTGTACACAGGTTGGTTCATCTCCTGGGAAGCACAATTGGGAATTAATCTCCCAACCCTGAACCCCTAAGCCAGATATCTAAGTCACTAACCTGTCCAGTATATGTTACCTTATTACCTTGTTTTAAAAGGCCAACTCTCTTTTGACAATGAGAAACAACCCCCTTAACCCTTTTTAAAAATATCATAAATCAAACTTTTTCGATATTTCGATTTACTGATCTTCCAGGATTTACACGTCAATGCTACAGAATTTTCAGTACTTTCTTTATTAAACATTTGCACTGCATGGTGTTTCCCATAGGGAAACTAATGTCGAATGCTGCCTCAGCCACTGACCACTAGGTGGACACTGTGTGTTGTGTGACAGTTATTACCACATGGTCCCTTGCATCGGAACAGGAACCAGGAACAAACCATAACAAGAGAATACCCCAACCCAGCGCCAGGTACAGTATTGTCCCGCTCTGATTCCGCTCCAGGGGCGTGGTCGAGACATATTTCAGCTGTTGCACAATGGACGTGAAGTAAGGTTTTTTTTTGTACTGGTCTGAAGTTCAAAACTTACAGAGACAAAACGGACGTGACGTAACCGCCTATAGACACAATGGGACTTCCCCTTGGCCTGCTTTCTTTACAAACAGGAAGCTATGTACAGATTAATCCAATATTCAGAAGGAGGGGTGGAGGAGTCTTAAGTCACACCAGATGTATGTGATGCTTTATGTGTGTTTAAAATAGCTTTTAAGATGCCCTTGATGATGATGGGGGGGGTTGTTTCAGTCTTCCTAAGAGTATTGCCTCTGCCTCCCTAGGTGGATGTGTTCGAGAAACATTATTAATATCAGCAGCTACATTTTCAGATGTAGAATACGTGAAGGTTTTACCTTGTGGGTTTTTTTCAACTTTGAAAGCTCTGAGTTTCCTCCATAACTTCTGTTTGTAGGATGAACTGAGAAGAAAGCAAACACACCTTCATGTTTAGGGTGCTCTTAAACATAATATATCGGTTGCAGATATAAATGGCTTCATGCCACCTTAGCAAGGGGGAAACACTTTTAAAAGTTGGATTTGATGAGGGGATGCTTTAGTGTTCCCCCACAGCTTCCGGAAATGGCTCTCGTTCACTCATTGAACTGCTTCTCCCTCATTTTCAGTCCAAGCATATGGAAAATGACTAAAGTGTTAGGTAAGACCATCACGGGGGCATGGCTCTTTCATATTGGCTACTTAATAGGAAAGTGTGAGTTGGTTTTGATTCTATTGTATTCTTGCCAAAAAAAAAATCCTTTCTAAGGCATTAAAAAGAAGCCAGTGAAAGGGGAGTGTTTAGATTGACAGGCATCTCCTTGGAGGATCTGAGCAACCTTAGCTGTATAAAAAGGAAGTCTTTTCAAGGTGTGATTTTCATATAAAGTATTATGATTTTATGATGTTCATTATTACATAGCTTCCATTATCACCCCATTATGTTTACCATGAAAATCAGAGCAAGGAAAAAACAGGTTTGGGGATGACAACTCTCAAATTTCTCAAGCCATGTTACTACTAATTACTGTCTTTTAGAATATCAGCCTATGCTGGTTCGTTTGCTGCACCCTGCACTCTGTGACATTGTGGGAAGATCTTATCCTATTATTATTATTATTATTATTATTATTATTATTATTATTATTATTATTAGTAGTAGTAGTAGTAGTAGTAGTAGTAGTAGTAGTAGTAGTAGTAGTAGTA
>JAHTLZ010003542.1:2972298-3019732 GCA_023846285.1 Phrynocephalus versicolor
TAGTAGTAGTAGTAGTAGTAGTAGTAGTAGTAGTAGTAGTAGTAGTATAACTATTGGCCAGAAGGATATTATTGAAATGGAAAAAGTGCAGAGGAGGGCAACCAGAATGATTAGGGCAGGCCTGCCCAAAGTCCGGCCTGGGGGGGGGGGCAAATCTGGCCCGTTAGGCCATTCTGAGTGGCCCGCGGCTGGCTGGCCCACCCCTCCCTCCCCCTCCTTCGCCCCATGTTTTTTTTTAAATCTTCTGCCAACACTGACACTGCCGAGAAGCTTGAAGGACTGGGCGGGCCAGCCGGCTGGTGAGCAGAAGCTTGTGGTGCTGGGATTTAGGCCTCCCTCATTCCCTCACTCCCTTGGACCCCACCTTCCTTCCTTCCTTTCTTGGTTTCCACCTTCCTCCCTCCCTCCCTTCCTTGGTCCCTGCCTTCCTTTCTGCAGGTGGGGTTGCAAGGGATCAGTGGGTGGGGCTTATGGGCTATCGTGTGGGGCTTGCAGTGGGGTGGCAGGGTCAGGGAGCAACCGGCCCCTGACACATTCTCAGCCACCAAATCTGGCCCTCCTTACAAAAAGTTTGGGCACCCCTGGATTAGGGTATTGGAACACCTTCCTTACCGTCTGAGGTTGCAACGACTGGACCTCTTCACTCTTGAATGACGGTGCCTAAGAGGTGACCTGATCGAAGTTTATAAAATCATAAATAGTGTGGACAAAGTAGATAAGGAAAAACTGTTTTCCCTTTCGCACAACACTACAACTAGGGGGCACTCCATGAAACATTTGGGTGCTAGATCTCAAACAAATAAGAGAAAGTCCTTTTTCACCCATAGGATCACTGGTCTATGGAACTCCCTGCCAGAAGAAGTGGTGACAGCTGCCAGCCTTGACAGCTTTAAGAAAGGATTAGACAAGTTCATGGAGAACAAGGGTATCAATGGCTACCATTATGGATGCCTAAGGACAACCTCCGGGTTGGAGAGAGAGGCAGAATATCTCTCAATACCATTTGCAGGGAATCATAAGCAGGTGAACACATCTGTTTTGGAATACCCTGAAGCAAATGGGGAGCCACTTTGTGAGACAGAAAGCTGGACTCAATAGGCTGTGGCCTGTTCCAGTAAGGCTGTTCTTATGTTTGTGCTAGCCAGAGGATTTTAGAGCTATTTGTGCATAATAATAACTACCATATGCTATCAAGTAAATTCCGACTTAATGATGAGTAGGGCATGAGTAAAGTGGATAGAGGGACACTCTTCTCCCACTCACAGAATACCAGAACTAGGGGAGATCCGCTCAAACAGGGTTGGGAGAGTGAAAAAGGACAAAAGAAAATACTTCTTTACCCAGCGTGTTGTTAGTCTGTGGAACTCCCTGCCACAGGATATGGTGATGGCTCAAAGGGGATTGGTCAGATTCCTGGAGGAAAAGGCCATCAAAGCTTACAAGCCATTATGGGGATTTGTAATCTTCAGGTTTAAAAACGGGGTACTTCAATGCCCAGATGCAGGAGAGTGGTATCCCTCACATTCGGTGGGGCCACTGTGAGATACAGGAAACTGGACTAGATGGGCCCTTGGCCTAATCCAGCCATGGCTCTTCTTATGCTTTTATGATGCTTCCCAGGGTTTCCTAGGTATATAGTGCTCAGGTATAATTTACCGTTCCCTTCCGGGGGGCATTCTGAGATTGTGCCACATGTCCAAGACCACTCAGGCTGGGTCTCCTCCTTGGAGGCAACTTTTGCCTTCACAGCCAGATAACAAAACAACTGAAATGTTTTGCTCAGAATTGACAGCTTTTTAGCTTTAAGACAATCCACACAGGAGAAAAAAACATACAAATGCTGGCAGTGTGGGAAATGTTTTTCTCAGAGCTCACAGGTTCTGGATCATAAGAGAGTCCACATAGGAGAGATTCTGTATAAAAAACCAGGAATGTACAAAATATTTTTCACTTAATTTTATCTGGTAAGGCATAACTGAGCCCACACAGGAGAGAAACCATCTGGAATGGTTAGTAATGCAAGCTGTGTTGCATCCCTTTGAAGGAGAAAGGTGGGTAAATATATTTTAAATTATGCAGGTGTGCCTCATAAGACGCTTTGTCTTCTGGAAAATTCGTAAACAAGAAATGCATGGGGCACAATGCATTCTGGGTACTTTTTTGCAATGCCTTACATAAAATGAAGTACTGGGTGGTGGGGTGGGGGTGGAATCATAAATGGAGGTGTTTACATCTCCAGATATCTTTTTGTAAACTGAAAATTACATAAACAGAGGCATTCGTCAAGTGAGGCACACCTATAAAAGAAATTGTACCAATCTACCACTAAGCTTCTAAAATAGTAGGCCATTGTTTTTGTGCTGCAGGGCCTTGATTATCACAGAACAAAAACTTTGGCACCAAGGAAGACATTTGTGAGGTGACCGCAATACTGAACACTATAGTTTTGCTCTGTTTGCACACAAAACATGTAGTCTCTTGTTCATTTTTTTTAAAAAAGGAAAAGAAACCTCACGTCATGTTTCTATTATGAGGTAAAGAAGGGGAAAGAGGCTCTAAAAATACTTTTAAAAGATTGTGGTACTAATGACTGGTGATGTGTTCTGTAGGTTGGTGGTGGGTGAGGAGTCAAAGAAGCAGCACCTATTTATTTATTTATTTATTTACTGCCCGTCTTCCAGGGGAACTCTGGGCGGTTTACAGCATATTGATATCAATTAAAACAAATATCAAACGTGTAGTTCAAAAATAATAATAAACAAAACTAATAAAATAATCTGCAAGATGGTGGTTTATACTTTAACAAAAACAAAAGAAAACAAACCACAAAAACCAGGGAAAAAAGCTAATGTCGCCAAATGTCTCTCTAAAAAGCACAGTTCTTGGACTGTGCTAGGTGAATCTCACTCAGCATTTGTTCCAAAGAATAGGGGTGGCCACAGAGAAGGCCTGGTTTCGAGTGACTGATTTCCGGACCTCCCTGGGAGTGGCCACCCAAAATGAGAGCATCTGCAACATTCTGGTGGGTTGGGCCTCAGTTGACCTCTGGAAGATCTGCTCTGTCAGGTACTCAGGTCCCAAGCCACGGAGGGTTTTGTAAGTCAAAACCAGTACCTTGAACCTTATTTGGGATGCAACGGGTAGCCAATGCAAATGGGCCAGAACTGGGGTGATGCGGTCATGTCTGCCCGCACCAACAACCAGTCTGGCCACTGCACTTTGTACCCACTGAAGCCTCCGAATAAGGGTCAAGGGCAACCCTCTGAACAGATCGTTGCAATAATCTATCCTTGAGATCACAAGGCGCCTGCCCAACTGTTATCAAGGAGGCCTCCTCCAGGTACAGGCGGATCTGGGTGATCTGCCGAAAATGGAAAAAGGCAGACTTGGAGATGGCCATTACCTGGGCTTCCAGGGATAAGGCCAGATCCAAGACCACATCCAGATTTCTCACTCTATCCACCAGTTGAAGGGTGATACCCTCCAGACTGGGGAGAGGGCCACTGTACCCAGCAGAGGTTGCCCCTAAGAATAGAACCTTGGTCTTCTCCGGGTTGAGTCTGAGCCTGTTAGTCCTGGTCCATTCCATGACCACATCCAGGTAGGAGTCGAGGGTCTGCACTGGCTCCAGTGCATAGGTGGTAAAGGAGAGATAGAGCTGTGTGTCATCCACATACTGATGACAGCAAACTCTGAATCCCCTAATGACCTCAGCCAGCAGCCTCATATAGATGTTAAACAGCATGGGGGAGATTGCCGACTCCTGGGGCACCCCACAAGGGAGTGTCCAAAGAGCCAACAACTCTTCCCCCAGCTAAACACACTGGGAACAGCCACCAAGGAAGGACCGGAGCCAGCCATAAACTGTGCCTCCAATCCCACCTTGAAAAAAACAATCCAGCAGGATACCATGGTCGATGGTATCAAAGTCCACTGACAGAACCAGGAGGACCAACAAGGTAAAACAACCCCTGCCAGCGCCCCCCCCCAAGGAGTTCATCTTGCAGCGCGACCAGGGCAGTCTCAGTCCCCTGGCATGGATCCAGGACACGATCCTCCTCCAGAAATGTCTGGAGGTGGACAGCAGCGACCCTCTCAATGACCTTGCAAGGAACATTGGCAATCGGTCGATAGTTGGACAAATCATCTGATGCCAAGCCAGGTTTCTTTAAAGTGGGCTTCACCACTCTCTCCTTCAGGCGAGAGGGAAAAATCCCTTCCCTGAAGAATACAGTGCAAAAAATAACAGAAGCCCACTCTGGCATGCTCCCTCCAGAAAATATGATAAGCCAGGACAGGCAAAGGTCGAAGGGGGAAGCCACCAGCCTGCATTGGGCCAGCACCCTGGAGGCCACAGCTGACGAAACAGGCCCAAACTCAACCAGATGAGGAGACCCTGTTATCTATTCTCCTCCTCATCTACCCTTCAATCTGGCTGGCATTCCACGGGGCGAGGAAATAGCAGATGTGCCTGTGGGACCCATTGTAGGAACAAAGTACTGAGTGATCCCCACCCCCTTTTAAAGTTCTGCAAAGCCTAAAGCTGAGGGTGCCAGCTGGAGAACTCAGTAGAGTGGCGTATCTGGCTGCAGAGCCCAGAGTCTGGAGTTTGATCCCCCGCTGTGCTCTCTGAGAGAATTGCTGAAGTAATGTCTTCTGGGATGGAAACAATGATCATGCTTTGCATGGCCTACTGTCTCCTCCTCCTCCTCCTCCTCCTCCTCCAGATCAATGGCATAGTTGGGGGGGAGGGGGGACTTCTGTTCCTGGGCGCAGGATCTGGGGTGCCAAATTGGATGCCAAACGACTTCCCACCCAGGAGCCATGGGAAGGTGCATTACAGGTGACCTGCCAGGGCTGGCGCAGAGGGCTCTCCAGCCGCCACCGCCGCTGCCTTCTCTGCAGCTCCTTAGCCACTCCCCGTCCCATGGGGGGGGGGCATGAAAACTGATGTTTTCCCCCTCAGCACTGAAAGCCCTAGCTACCTCTCTGCTTCAGATTCCTTTTACCCCTTGCAATGGACTAACACGGATACCCTCTTGGAAATGTCGGAGGAAACGTGCTTCTATCATCCCAACTGCGGGAGGGGCAGAGTCTGATCCCCATCTAATATTTCCCATTTGGCCTCTTGGCTTTGTTGGTTACTTATTGGTTTTACATTGACCTGTCTTCCCACCTCCCCCCCCCCACACACCAGCCAATCATTACAACAAGAGGCACGTACCATTTGAGAAAGAAGAGGATGAGATGTTGTAGGAGGTAAGCGATAAGGGTTGATCAGCCTGAGGTCTTTGGGCATAGAACTGTGGAAGCTTTTCAGAGGTGAGATGACTCCATGTTTATACAAAAATGTAAGGTCGGTTTCAGAGTCCAGTGTTTGGAAGTACATGCAATAGCTTGACCCATCAAGCTGGCAGTGCTTTTCTGCAAAACCTCCGCTAGCTTGTTGGTTGGTTGCCAAGGTGACAGTTTGCAAATAACTGAAATGTTCCTTTCCATCATTCCTTTGTGAGGTCAAGGGACAGATCACATATAATCTGTGATGCCATTCGGTCATGGGTATAGGATATTTCCCCCCTTAAAACTAACATGATTCAGAACTCTGGAAAATGTAAATACAGAATCTGAGTTACCATCTGAGCACTTCGGGAAAAAATAGTGGGTTTTGAATCACAGTTTAGGCATTCAGTCTCTAAAAGGTTTGCCATCACTGGTCTAGAATTTGTCATAACATGGACAGCTAGAACAATATACCACAAAACATAGAGCCTAGTGTACATAGTGAGTGAAATAATATTATTTCATTTAGTTTTATGCTGCATTTATTTTAACTGTGTTTATACCAGTTGGCCCTCTGGATGGTGAGGGAGGAAAAGGGGAGGTTAAGGAAGACTTGGACATTGCAGAGAAATTGAATGAGTTCTTTGCGTCTGTCTTCATGGCAGAGGACCTTGAGCGGATTCCGCTGCCTCAGCCACCCCTCCTGACTAAAGAATTAAATCAAATACAGGTTAAAAGAGAGGAGGTTTTAGGACTAATTGATAAATTAAGGATTAACAAGTCACCGGGCCCAGATGGCATCCACCCAAGGGTTATTAGGGAACTAAGAAATGAAATTGCAGATCTCTTAACGGTTATATGCAACTTGTCTCTTAAAACGGACACAGTGCCGGAGGACTGGAGGATAGCAGATGTCACACCAATTTTTAAAAACGGAAGGAGGGGGGACCCAGGAAACTACAGGCTGGTTAGCCTTACATCTGTTCCAGGGAAGATGGTGGAAAGCCTCATCCAAGAGAAAATCTTAAAACACATAAAAGAACAAACCTTGCTGAGAGAAAATCAGCATGGCTTCTGTAAGGGTAAATCTTGTCTGACAAACCTCTTAGAATTTTTTGAAAAGGTCAACAGGCACGTGGATTTGGGTGAACCGACCACCAGTGAGAGGAAAAGCAGGGTAAGCAAAGGACAGGTTAGAAGTGCTCGCAGCCTAAAATGTCTCTACACCAATGCACAGAGCATGGGGAACAAACAAGAAGAGCTGGAACTCCTAATACACCAAAATGAATATGACATAATTGGCATCACTGAAACATGGTGGGATGAGACGTATGATTGGAATGTGGCCATTGGTTGGTATAACTTGTTTCAAAAGAACAGGCTGACTAAGAAAGGAGGAGGTGTAGCTTTATATATTAAGGACATTTACACTGCTGAAATAATACAAAATAAACAGCAGGAGAAGCAGGTTGAGAGCATTTGGGTTAAAATCAGGGGTGTAAAAAACAGGAGGGATGTCACTGTAGGAGTATATTATAGACCCCCAAACCAGCCCGAGGAGTTCGATGATGCCTTCTGTGAGCAGATGGCCACACAGTCAAAAGGGAGAGATGTAGTAGTAATGGGCGATTTTAACTATCCTGATATATGCTGGCAGTCCTACTCAGCTAGGAATGCAAGGTCTAACAAATTCCTTACTGCCCTTGCAGACAATTTCATGGTCCAGAAGGTAGAGGAGGCAACCAGAGGCAAAACCATTTTAGATCTGGTCTTAACCAATAAGGAGGACCTTGTAAATGGGGTCGAAGTGGTAGGAATGTTAGGAAAAAGTGACCATGCCCTCTTGGAATTTGTTATACAGTTGGAAGGTGAAGCTAAGCATATTCAGACAAGAATCCTGGACTTTAAGAAAGCCAATTTTGGTAAACTTAGGGAATTATTGGCTGTGATTCCATGGACTGAAACACTAAAAAAGAAGGGAGACCAAGATGGATGGGAGTTCCTTAAAACCGAGA
Organism: Phrynocephalus versicolor; assembly: GCA_023846285.1. Taxonomy (NCBI): domain Eukaryota; kingdom Metazoa; phylum Chordata; class Lepidosauria; order Squamata; family Agamidae; genus Phrynocephalus; species Phrynocephalus versicolor. The sequence continues at coordinate 2,979,594 of JAHTLZ010003542.1, forward strand.
TATTAAAGGCACAATTTAAAACTGTTCCAACAAGAAAAAAAAATAGGAGAGGTCTAAAGAAACCACAATGGTTTACTAAGGAACTTTCAACTCAGCTGACTATAAAGAAAAACAAGTACAAGGAATGGAAAAATGGGAAATGCACCAAAGAGGAATATAAACAAACAGCTAATATATGCAGGGGGATGGTAAAAAAAGCTAAAGCGCAAAACGAACTTAAACTAGCCAGAGACATCAAAGATAATAAAAAGGGTTTCTTTAGTTATGTCCGCAGCAAAAGGAAAAATAAGGAAGCGATAGGCTCTCTGCGTGGCAATGATAATCAGTTACTAACGGGAGACAAGGAAAAGGCAGAACTACTCAACACTTTTTTTGCCTCTGTCTTCTCCCAAAAGGAAGAAGGAGATCCGCTGGGACAAAGAGTAGATGAGGCAGGACGGGAATTGCAACATAGAATAGGTAGGGAGATAGTACAGGAACATCTGGAAACATTAAATGAATTTAAGTCTCCTGGACCAGATGAGTTACACCCAAGGATATTAAAAGAACTGGCAGAAGTAATTTCAGAGCCATTGGCAATAATCTTTGAGAAGTCCTGGAGAACAGGGGAAGTCCCCATCGACTGGAGGAGGGCTAATGTTGTCCCCATCTTCAAAAAGGGGAAAAAAGAGGACCCAAATAATTACCGCCCAGTCAGCTTGACTTCAATTCCCGGAAAGATCCTAGAACAGATTATTAAGAAATCAGTCTGCAATTATCTAACAAACAATGCTGTCATTACAAAAAGTCAACACGGGTTTCTTAAAAACAAGTCATGCCAGACTAATTTGATCTCTTTCTTTGATAGAATTACAGGCATGGTAGACGAGGGGAATGCTGTGGATATTGCTTATCTGGACTTTAGCAAGGCCTTCGATAAGGTTCCCCATGGTATTCTTGCCAAGAAGTTAGTAGGAAGTGGGATAGATAGTGCTACAGTGAGGTGGATTTGTAATTGGTTGACTGATCGCACGCAAAGGGTGATCATAAATGGTCTCTCATCATCTTGGAGAGACGTGACCAGTGGGGTGCCCCAAGGTTCTGTTCTTGGTCCAGTGCTCTTCAATATCTTTATTAATGACTTGGAGGAAGGAATAGAGAGTATGCTAATTAAATTTGCAGATGATACCAAATTGGGAGGGGTTGCTAATTCCCTAGAGGATCGGATGAAAATCCAAAAGGACCTTGACAGATTAGAAGTCTGGGCCAAAGCTAATGGAATGGATTTCAACAGAGGGAAATGTAGGGTGCTACATCTAGGTAGAAAGAATGAATTGCACAGATATAAGATGGGGGACACTTGGCTAGAGAATAGTACCTGTGAAAGGGACTTGGGGGTCTTGGTGGACCACAAATTGAACATGAGCCAGCAGTGTGATGCGGCGGCCAAGAAAGCCAATGCGATTCTTGGTTGCATCAACAGAACCATAGTGTCTAGATCAAGGGAGGTGATAGTGCCACTCTATTCTGCTCTGGTCAGACCCCACCTGGAGTACTGTGTCCAGTTCTGTGCGCCTCAGTTTAAAAAGGATGTTGACAACCTCGAGCGGGTGCAGAGGAGAGCGACTAGGATGGTTGAAGGCCTGGAAGAGATGTCTTATGAAGAACGGCTTAGGGAACTGGGAATGTTTAGCCTATCAAAAAGAAGACTGAGAGGGGATATGATAGCTATGTTTAAATATTTGAAAGGATGTCATATTGAAGAGGGAACAGGTTTGTTCTCCATGGCTTCAGAGACTAGGACTCGGGGCAATGGTTTCAAACTACAGGAAAAGAGATTCCATTTGAACATTCGGAAGAATTTCATGACAGTTAGAGCTATTCGGCAGTGGAATATGCTGCCACGGAGGGTGGTAGAGTCTCCTTCTTTGACGGTATTTAAGCAGAGGCTGGATGGCCATCTGTCGGAAATATTGTGAAGGGGTTCCTGCTTGGCAGGGGGTTGGACTCGATGGCCCATGAGGTCTCTTCCAACTCTATAATTCTATAATTCTATGAACCGGTGGATATAGTCTATCTGGATTTTCAAAAGGCTTTTGACACAGTCCCTCACCAAAGGCTGCTGAGAAAATTGCACAGTCAGGGGATAAGAGGGCAGGTCCTCTTATGGACTGAGAACTGGTTGAGATCCCAGAAACAAAGAGTAGGTGTCAATGGGAAATTTTCACAATGGAGAGAAGTGAAAAGCGGTGTGCCCCAGGGCTCGGTCCTGGGACCGGTGCTTTTCAATCTGTTCATAAATGACCTGGAGACAGGGATAAACAGTGAGGTGGCCAAGTTTGCAGATGACAAAAAACTTTTCCGTGTGGTAAAAACCAGAGAAGATTGTGAAGAGCTCCAGAAGGATCTCTCCAAACTGGGGGAGTGGGCTCAGAAATGGCAAATGCGTTTTAATGTAACCAAATGTAAAGTAATGCATATTGGGGCAAAAAATCCAAACTTCATCTATCAACTCATGGGCTCTGAGTTATCCGTGACGGATCAGGAAAGAGATCTTGGTGTGTTGGTGGACAGCTCCATGAAGGTGTCTCCCCAATGTGCGGCAGCGGTGAAGAAGGCCAATTCCATGCTAGGGATTATCAAAAAGGGGATTGAAAATAAAACAGCCAACATTATAATGCCATTATACAAAACGATAGTAAGGCCCCACCTGGAGTATTGTGTACAATTCTGGTCACCGCATCTCAAGAAAGACATAGTGGAACTGGAAAAGGTGCAGAAGAGAGCGACTAAAATGATTACTGGGCTGGGGCACCTCCCTTATGAAGAAAGGCTAAAACATTTGGGCCTCTTTAGTCTGGAAAAAAGGCGCTTGAGGGGGGATATGATTGAGACATACAAAATAATGCAGGGTATGAGTAAAGTGGATAGAGGGAAGCTCTTCTCCCTCTCCCAAAATACCAGAACTAGGGGACATACACTCAAATTGAGGGCTGGGAGAGTAAAAACTGACAAAAGAAAATATTTTTTCACCCAGCGCGTTGTAAGTCTATGGAATTCCCTGCCACACAATGTGGTGATGGCATCTGACCTGGATGCCTTCAAAAGGGGATTGGACAGATTCCTGGAGGAAAAGTCCATCACAGGTTACAAACCATGATGGAGATGTGTAATCTCCAGGCTTTAAACCAGGGTACTTCAAGGGCCAGATGCAGGAGAGTAGTATCAGGAGACAGATATCTAGTCTCATGCGCTCCCAAACACATCTGGTGGGGCCGCTGTGAGATACAGGAAGCTGGACTAGATGGGCCTTTGGCCTGATCCAGCATGGCTCTTCTTATGTTCTTATGTTCTTATGTCATTATTCTTATTCTTTTTATCCTTATATGTTGTTGCTTTATCATTTTTTCATTGTATTGCTGTAAACTCCCCGGAGTTCCTTCTGGAAGACGGGTGGTATATAAATGTATGTATTGTGAAGACACTGTGAAAAACAAAAATTTTAAAACTTTTGGACTGGTTCGGAAAGTCAACAATATGGCCCAATTGATCTCCATACTGAGAAAAGCAAGCTGCTTTTTACCCCGTAGAAGCCTGTAAGCCAGCAAAGGCTTCAAATTTACACCCTCTTCAGACAGCCGCCTCTCCACTCATTTCCCCCTCCCTTCCCGAACTCAATATACTTCAAAGGGGAACCGGCTCACTCCTCAACCTCTCCCTCCTCCCATCCAGCCCCAATACATTCCAATGGGAATTTCTTGCCCATGCTTTCCTATGGAAGCTAGGCGATATTGGTGGGGGGGTTTCGAACCTTCCCCTCCAGAATCCCTTAACCCTTTCCTGTCCTCCACCATCAGCCTGTCTTCATCTCTCCATTAACCTGTTCCTGTCCATCTATCTCCCTTAGACTTTCCATAATGCATTAACCCTTTCCTTCCTTTCTTTCCCCTTGTCCTGTCCATTTTCTCCTGAACTCCCCGTGATATATCAATTCCTGCCCCTTTGCTCTCTGCTTTCTTGCTTCCAAACCCTGAGCCTCTCCCCCTGCTCTTGCCGCTTTCCCTTTACCCAAGAAAACTTGCCCCCCCCGTGTTAACCTTTTTCTCTCTCTCTTCCCCCTCTCTCGCTCACCAAGCAGAACCCCCAAAGGACCACAGCCAGGGCCTCAGCCTAGAAAAATAAGTCTTAGACTACTTTCCACATTCTTTACCCAGACTAAAGGAAGGAGAGGCTACCAATCACACTGGTCGCCTCACCTTAAAAACATTGGTCTCCTTGCCTACCCCTGGCACCAACCAAAAATACAACAAGCTCTCTCTTCCTCCCATCCTTCTATTCTCTTTTTCTGTCTAACCTCCCCTCATTCCACCGTCCTAAGATACCCTCTCCCTTGACCCCCACATCTCATCAACTGGGGCTAAGGAAAAGCAGAGCCTGGAGAAGAAGATGACTATTCGAAGATGGTGGGTCTCACAAGGCTGGCAAGGATGGTTGAAGCCTCCATCATCGCCTGGATTTCTGTCACGTATCCCCAACAGCTGCCCTCCAGGGATCAACAGATTGTCATCAATGCCTCAGATTGTCATCAATGCCCAAGGACACTTTTCATTGTTTCATTTACACCTGGAAAGAACTCGTATTCTCATGTCTGCACTCCCTGTAACCATAAGACCATTCCTATGTAATCCTATAAGAGTTTACATCCTTGTGCTTTTACACCTTTGTATCTTTCCAGCATACCTGAATGTAATCCTATTATGACCTGTATCCCCATGCATCCAAACCATTGTGTCTCCCAACTGCTTGTGTGTAGACCCATCGACCCTTCCTGCCCCCCCACTGGTGTTGATAATTGCTTTCTGCCACCTCCTATTGACTCACTGAATTTTCTTGTTTACTTGTACCCAGGAAAACAATGTGACACTTCCCTGCCCCATTGTGAAAACTCAGGTGATTCTAACAAAGGATGTTTTGGACCTAGTTACAATTTGCATAAGCCCCTGGCTGCTGCCAGGGACCACCCAGGACTGCCCCCAACCCACCCCCAAACCCTTCTGATTGGAACATTTGAACTTCCTTCAGCCAATCTCTGGACAGGCGCCGTCCTGAGATGGGTGGGAGGGAGAAACAATAAAAGTAGGAGTTCTCCATGTGCTCAGGGTCGGACATCTTAGCCCGTGTGGAAGGCGGATGTCCACCTGCTGCTATTTATTGATATCAATAAATTCAGTACTCCTCGGATTTCTCACGTTGAATCTTTATTGGCTTCTTGTGGGATTCAGCGGACTTCAGTGGGGCTAGCCCATCTGAAAATAATTTTTAAAACCCTATTTTGGGACTTGACAGTATGTATAAATGAATGAATGAATGAATGAATGAATATTAGATTTCAAAAAGGTATTCCATACACCATAGCATTTACTCTGCAGTACTGTTATCCTTTTGTTTCCCTCTGTTGTTGGAAGGGCAATCATAACCATCAATTTACCCCTCCTTGTTTTGAATAAAATGTAAATACTGTAGTATGTGCCCTATAAAACCAGTGTCTTTCAGAAATGCTCAGAAGTTTATGCTTTAGTCAATAGGGAGATTATGTACCAAAATGTGTACATTAAGAAAAAAAGTGTGCAACTGTGCACGTTAGGAAAAATGTGTACCAAAATACCTACAAATTTCCCTGAAAAGGAAAAAAAAAGCTATTATCAACCCAAACAGAAGAAGGTTTGTAGATGGGATTTGAAAACATAATTTGGTGGAAGTTGAAAGATTTCCACATACCTAGGCTCATGGTTTTGGAGTGGTTTCCGCTTCTTTTTCTCCCTCTTTCACATGGAAATATTTCAAGGCTTCCCAGGGTCACGTTAAAAAATGGACCTGACTTACCAAGTCCAGCGTTGTGGTTGGCAGCAGTAGCTGGTCCCTTGGGAAAGGCCAGGATACATGGTGTCGACCATGCGGCTCCGCATGGGGCCCAGAAGAACAGGTCACACGGTGCGCCCGGTCCAATCTCAGGTGCCCAGCGTGCCTTGCAGCTCAGGGAGTATCCAGGTCTGACAGGCATAATGGCCCAGCTGGTTCTGGCCCTTAAAAGGGCTGCAGCCCGCCCGGAAGACCCAGTCCTGGGTCTGCAACGGAGCTGTTCCCCACCCACCAACACCATATGGCATGATGCTTGTTTACTGTTGTATCTTTGGGGTGACTTAAATTGTTCCTTTTGTTATCTGTCACAGCTACAGTGTTTGGTGGTTTGGAAGTGTTGGGACTGGTTCCAAGCAGATGTGGCTGCAGGATGGAGCCAATGGAATCAAGAAGTGGCAATGGCGGACCTGGGAGGGAGCATGGAGCATCCCAGTTTGGGTGGGACAACAGACGGCCTCTCCAGTCAGCTTGGGGAAGGAAATCCCGAAGGAGCCTGCGCTCACGGGGGTTTCTGGAAGCTGAGAACAAAGGGTGCTGCAACCTGATGGTGCTACCCCGCACATCAGGGGACAGACAGGTTCCCCGATGGAATGGATCTGATCCAATGCCTGGCCAGAGTACTGCAGTATGTCACCAATGCCAATAAAGCTGTGGCCTCCACATTTTTCCCCAAGAGTCAACATGTCAGTGTGGTTAATTTCTCAGCAGACACCCAGGCTTAGCGTTAGACCACAAATACGCATCGTTGAAAATACAGTACATGCCCTCTACATGAAAGATTCAACCATTGGCTTTAAAAAAAAGGAGCATATATGATAACAGTAGAACATTGAAGGACTCTAGTATGCTGTGCTGTCTCTGCTCCAGGGGTTCCTTCATGAGACAATAATCTAGCTCTATATCCAGCTGCTTTCAGAAAGTGTTGGTCGTATTTGTGGAGGATCATCACCTTGGTAGATGATCTCTCCTGAGAGATGAAGAGCAGGAATGTGCGGTTGTTAATTTTGCTGGCTTATTTTCAGCAGCTTTTACTGTCATTTAGTTTTAGTCTCCATCTAGTTTGTTGGTCTAGTTGGGGACATGGAACCACTCCTTTACAGTATCTCCTGCCTTTTGCAGAAGGGCAAGTTCAGAAGATGATGCTGAGGGAGACCCCTGCTTCCAATCAGCTTGTCTTCTCCTTCTTCCTGGGCCACAGCTGGGGGTGGTGGTAGGCTGGACATGTGCCTTAGGTGCTACACTAGGGTGGGGCGAGGCTTCAAAATGACAAAATAGCATTTGCACTATTTCAAGCACGCACCTTACTAGGACATGTGCCTTAGGTGCTGCACTAGGGTGAGGGGGCATGAGTCCATGTTTGACCCTGATGACATAAACCTTTGTTGTGGGCCTGGCTTCCTCTTCCACATTCTCCCTGGTGCTATTACACATAGACATGGAAGTGCTGGGAGAGGTCACCTGATGCTTTAACTGTACAACAAACTCAGTGTGATCATCATGACCAGCTGGAAGTTATTCAGAGTGCAATCCAAAGGGCATATGCCCTGCTGCTTGGTCTGCTGTGGGGACTGGCAGGTTTGCTCCTTTGCCCCAACAATCACATGGTGTAATCTGTGGAGCAAATCAGCCTGTTTCCTGAGTGTTCCTATCTGAACCTTTCTAGATCCCTGCCAGGGGCTTCTTTGTTTTTGCTTTGGCTGCTGGTAGGATCATCCTGTTTTGGTTTGTTTCTAGAATACTGTAGATTGCTGCTAGAAATGAACCAAGGTGAGCTTGCAGCTATCTAACATACCACCCTCACACCTTAGAAGATAATCAGCTTGACATAACATTACAACGGAATGTCCCTTTAGAAGGTTCCCTGCAAGGATTGCATCATTTTGAGGGCACTGCTGTTCAACGGTTAAATGATTTAGATATCCAGCCTTAGACTTAGGGCCTTTTCACACAACCCCTAAGATCCGCTGGCCACTTAAATTCGGACCAGAGATCTTGGGGGTTTGTCACTGTTCCTGTGTTCCCACCCCCTCCGCACTCCTGGCTGCTGTCTGCGTGAGGGGAGGGAGGAAAAAAGCGAGAAAAAATGCAGGCTCACCTCCGTTCTGCCGTCTCGCTGTGCTCCCAGCAGCATTAATATCTCTTAAAGGGGCGGGGGGCAAAACAACAACAAACAGAAGCGAGGAGAGCCCGGCACTCACTACATTACATCCGCATCAGGAATTTTTCACCCCCGGAGAGCAGGTACTTGAAAAGTGCGCTGGGGTGCACTTAGGTGGGCATGGTCACACTTAATTTTTTGTAAACTCCGGAGCTGGTAGGAAAACAATTTTAAGCTCCGGATCGGGGAGCCATTTGCCGCGGATTTTAGGGGTCGTGTGAAAAGGCCCTTATGTGGCTCTAGTTACTGTCATACATGATTTATTTCCCTAATCGCTCATTGTTTGTATGGCACATTTTAAACATCTCATAGAATTTATTCACTTAAGGTCTTACATTTCGAACATATTTTACATTGTCACTTTCAATTTCCGTTATTGTTAAGTGGCTTTAAAAGAAAAGCTTAGCCACTTTGTGATATTAAGAAGATGAACACTTAATCTGCTCCATGGAGGGAGGTGGAAGTTTTGTTTTTAAATAATTTTAAGATAGTGCTAATGGACTACATCACTTAGATTTCTTTTAAATTGGAAACTTCTGCCTGGAAGTGAGAAGAGAGAGGAGAGGGCAAGGAGGGGAATTGTTTATGCTTTTGCTGTTTTCAACAAGGAGGTGGACCAAAGAGAATCACTTCAGTTGAGTATGAATAAGATACTGGGCCTCTACCTTACCTTAAGCAGCACTATTTAGTCTGCACCGACCTACTCCAAATAAGCCCGTGTGGACAAGTCCTCAATGAGTTTCATAGTCTAGCAGGGATATGAACTAAAATCTTCCAAGACCCAGACCAATATTTCTAAGCACTGCACTATGCTGGATATTTTATTTCAATGTTACTAGTTTTTAGGCATCACAAATGCCAGTGATTGAATGAACGGGTGGGCAAGAAACAAATGAATAGCAGATCCAGACAGATGTATTAGAACACTTTATTAGAAACTGTGTGTATGTACGTATGTGATGGTATCTCGGCAACAGAAGCCCAAGAATGACTAGTTGGGGTCACCACGCATTGTGAGAAAAGTAGATGTGTAACAGTCACTGGAACACAGAAAAAGGTAGGTTCTTCTCCATATTGTGTAAGGTCAGAAGGTGAACTTGGCTTTCTGATTTCACTTTTAAGCCAGCCCTCAAATGAGTGCTTCGTCCATCAAATGAATATATAGTTCCCAGACTCAGTTGACCGCACAGTAGCTAAACTCAAATCCTAACAGTGAATAGAGGAATCCAGTAGCATTATGCTAAAAATCCTACTGGTAGCATGACCTCTGCTCTGAGATATGGTTGCAGAACCTTTCTGCACTGAATGTGTGGTGTGAACTGGTCATGATCTGTACCTGGACACACACAGAGAGGGTGGGAAATTGCGGCAACTGTCATTACACAAAGCAACAACAACAGTAATGATTTAAGTAACCCAGTGGGAAAGATTGCTGATTCTGTTTCCTAACTTCAAATCAGTTGATCACCAGATCCAATCTTGCCCAGCAGATCAGGTAGGGAGATAAAAATTTATCAGAAGTATTATTTTAATATTGAAAAGCACAAGAACAGAGAACAAACAATATTAATTATATCTATATGGTGCCCTTTCCTAGTTCCGGATGCCATGATTAGTGTTCACTGCTTAAAACAATAAAAAACAATCTCCATGTTCAAAGCTGTTGGCGAAGTCCTGCTTCCTGCCTCTGAAGGTCAATCTTTTTGCTATTACATTCCAAGACAACAATACTGGAAATTCCTTCTGCAGACTTGGAACAACTAGAAGGAACTGATATAGCCTGGATTGGCCTCTTCCAGTTTACAGAGGCCTTCTTGTCCTCAGATGCTCTTTTGCAGGAAAGCTGCCTTTTCCCTTTCAATGCAGTGCAGTGCGATACAACCTACCCAGCGTTTAAAGCTGTGAAATACAGGCGTGTGAGCCACCTGGGGCCCCCTTATCGGGAGGAAGGCATATATAAACCAAATACAGTGGACCCTTGTATAACAAACAGTTTGTATAACATAAAATCTGTACAACATAAAAAATTCCGGAGATAGGGGATAGACATGGGCACGACTCGGCGAAATTGTCGTTTCCGTTTTCGGTTGTCGTTTCCATTACGTAACGAGAACGGTAACGATAATTAAGCCGTCAGAACTCAAACTCGAACCGACAAAAGAAACATTTGGTCGGGTTTTTCGTTGTCGTTAATGGCATCGCGGCGATCACGCAATGCAATTGGCAAGCAGCACAGAAAAAGTTTTAAAAAGTAAAAAAAAAAAACCCGACTCCCGGCCAAAAAAGCAGGCGAAAATATGCCTGCCTGAGGACACCTACCTGAGGGGTGGTTTCTGGGGTGGGGGGTCCCCTGGCCTCCCCCCCCTCTCCTGTCCTGGGCTGCTTGCACCAGGCTGGGGGGGGGTCATCCTCGTTGTCTCCAGAGTCCATGCCATGCGGTGGGGGGGATCCAAAATGGCGACCGCAATATTTATTTTTAAATCGTGGTCCAAAAACCCACCAAAGCACAACAGAAACATGTGAAAATTAGGTATTTTAAATGCCTGAATTTTTATAGTAGCAGCAGTGGGTTTTTTATAGCAGTAAAAGGTCGCATTGATTTTATTTTATTTTATTTTATTTCTTATTTTTTTATACCTGCCCATGTGGGCTGGGCATGGGATGGTACCATGCAATTTTTTTGAACCATTCCACCAATGGCATGGCCAGGTTTTGACTGACACTTCTGGATGTCGCCCGCCCGCCCGTGCCGCCCCCCGCCCACTCGCCCACCTGCGCCTCCCCCCTGCCGTTGTCACCGCCCACCCATGCCCCCCCGCCACCGCCGCCCGCCCGCACCTCCCCCCCGCTGCCTGCCGCCCACCCGCCCGCTCGCCCACCTGCGCCTCCCCACTGCCACTGTCGCCGCCCGCCCATGGCCCCCCGCCACCGCCGCCCGCCCGCACCTCCTGCCCGCCCGCACCTCCCCACCCCCACCCCCCCACCCCACCCGCCGCCTAGGGCGCAAAAACACCCAGCGCTGGCCCTGATTGCGGGACGCCCCCATGCTCACTGGGATGTCAAATCGTGCTAAATCGCGGCAGAAACGACAAACGACAAACGGAACGACAAATTTTTGAAAAAATTCATGACAAACGGAAACGACCCGAAACGGACCCGTCCCGACAAACGACAACTTGAAAAGTAATTTTTTTCTGGTCGTGCCCATCTCTAATAGGGGAAATTTGCTTAACAGAATCGCCTACGGGGAGAATCCGTACAACATAAAAATGGGATTACTCCATTTTCAATGCATTCCTATGGGCATTTGTATAAAGGAAAATTTGCTTAACATAATTTCATTTCGAACGAATTAATTCCTTTATACAAGGTACCACTGTATCTGGAAAACTGCATTCGAAATTTGAGTTCGAGATAAAACAGAAGGGCTAGTTTTTGAATTCTTAGAGAAATATCTTTAAAAATGGGATACCAGTCATAACAGATTAAAAACAATTGACAAATACTGTACATAATTTAGTATATTTGTTGATAGATATAGCGTGACAACTATTAGCTTAGCATTCACTACATAAAACTAATTTACTGGTGCTTCCCCTGAAAACTACCCTAAGATCTAAAATTAAATTTTAAGTTCACCACAAGATTAGAGATCAAACATGGACTTAAAGCTATTATGAATGCTAGTTTGAATAAAATCCAAAGAAGCAAGACAAAACAAAATTACAACTACAACTAGTTTGAATAGCGGCTTATGAATAAACATTTTGAATCAGCCCAATGTGCTGATTTTGTTAGTGAAATGTATCCCAATGTCCTGGAAAATATATTTTCTTTTTTGTGATCATCTGTGAATATACACACACACTGGTTTCTTCTGCACCTGTGCAGAATCACTTGGAACTTTCTAGAGCTTAGCACTTGATCACTAACAGACCTCCTCTTTTTGTGTGCATGCTCCAGATGAATTTTTAATGTGACAATAATAAAATACAATACACACTTGACGAGCTGCCCCATGACTAGAAATGGTTTGAAAAATAATAAAGATATTTGAAAACAATTTTTAAAAAAATAAAGAAAAAAAACAAACCCCTAACCTGCACTCCCCTTTGAAAACGTTCCTGGCTGGTCCAAGGGAAACCTCTGTTCATCTCTCCTCCATCTGCTTTGGAGGCTGCCTGAGATGGAACATTCCAATCACTCACAATCCAGCAGCGAAGAGAGAGAGAGCCACCATTGCCTCACTTGCAATCATGTGACCTGCTCCGATGGCATTTCGTTTTGTTTTTCTTTTTTATTGCTTTGGGTTCATATTCATTTTGTTTTTTAAATTTTTTTAAATTTAAAATTTTTAAAATTATTTTAACTTGCGCCAGTCAGCTGGCTGTGGACCGGGTCGATGTGTTTTTTTTAAATTATCATGCCAGTTTGGCATGTTTTTTAAAAATTATTTTTTTTCTTATCGTAACAACCAGCTGGTCTGCAGGCCAGGTCAGCGCGTTTGTTTTTAATGTGCCAACTAGCTGGCATGCGGACCAGGTTGGCATGTTGTTTATTATTATTATTATTATTATTATTATTATTATTATTATTATTATTATTATTATTATTATTATTATTATTATTATTATTATTATTATAGCACTGATTAGCTGGTCTGCAGTCCGAGTCAGCACAGTTTATTTTCCTTAGTACATTGAACAGCTGGGTCGGTGCATTTTTTCTTAGCGCGCTGACCAACTGGCCCGCCGGTTTTTTATCCCCCACCCAGTCGCAGCTGATCAGATTGGGGAAAGGGTGGGCTTTTAAAACTTTTTTTCCTGCCAAAGCCCCGCACTACCCGTGTTGGGGGGGGGTACCGCTGGCTTTTTCCTCTAGGAATGCATTCCTATGGGAAAATGAAAAATGAAGCGAACAAAATGGAAATTTCTATTTCATTTCGTTTTGTTTTTCTTTGATGGGTCTGTTCGTTATTCGTTTTGTTCCATAACAAAATGAATAACGAAATGAATTAAAAATTCATTTCGTGCCCATCTCTAATTTCAAGACATTGCTTGCTGATCAAAGCACAATTTAGAAGAAATGTTTGCTTGGCTTGCAAAACACTCTTAAACCAAGGTATTACTGTATTTATAGGGAATAAGAAGAATATCTCACATTTCTGAGAAATTTTGGCTGCGTTCTTGTTTAGGGTTCAGCTCTTCCCCAACTGCTATATTTTACACGGGTTGATACAGATAATATTTGATCTCTATAGTAGTGGTTTACCCCTGAGCCATTTAGCTAATATGAAGTTGGGTAGGGTAATGTCCAGCTTGAGGAAAAAGAAAAGCTAGTTCAATCCATGGATTATCTTACAGTTTCTAAGAGCTAAAAGCAGTGTCCCTCCTTAGTAGAGATGGACATGAATTGGAAAAATGGTGACTCATTTTGATTCATGATTCATCCTGGTCAACGAATCACAAATAATGAACTTACCCATTTTTTCTGATGAATCTACTGTATTTCTCTATTTGCTCTGGTCTTTAAAACCATATAAAATAGCCCCCCTCCCTGGAATATAGAGGCACCAACATTGCAGCAAAGCTTTCCCCTACTCTCCTGTACAAATCCTTCAAAGCTCTTGATGGGAGACCCATACTTGCCTACATACAACCTCTCAAACGCAAACAAATATTAATGCACACAAGATTAGAAAACAGCAACATCGACAATGGAACTAAACCTGGCCACAAAGCCCAATGCCAACTCTGCCCACACATCTACTCTGGCAACACAATCACAGGACCTAACAATGTCACATACAATATCAAGGGCAACTTCACCTGTTCCTCAACCAATGTGATCTATGCCATCTTTTGCCAACAATGCCCATGTGCACTCTACATTGGACAAACAGGAAAATCTCTTAAGAAAACACATCAATGGACACAAGTTTGACATAAGAAACCACGATACACAGAAACCTGTCTCAAACCACTTTAGTCTACCAGGACACTCCTTGAAGGATTTGAAGGCCACCCTTTTGGAACAGAATCATCACAAATCCAGAATACAAATAGAAACAGCAGAGGTAAAATTCATATGCATGATGGACACACACAAGACTTCTAAACGTCCTGAAAGGCTTCCTTATGGATCCCTGCTGGTCCCACTTTCCTGGCAACGTCCAGGATCAGCTTCCCAGAATTCCTTTTTCATATCAAAGTGAAATGGAACAAACGGTACTGAAAATCCCGAATATGTGCACAGATATTTCGGCTGGAAGCTGAACTCCTGAAACGGGGGGCTTTGAAAATCCACACCGATGTGCCCCTTCCCTCTCTCTCATTTAGGCCAAGTGGTGTAGGTCATGTGGAAAGCTGCTTAACCGTAAATGCTATTAAGCCACTATTCCCTATGCTTCCTGGTGGCAAAAAATAATTAGCACCTAGGGCAAACAGAAGACCAAGACTGATTAAAGCTAACATTAAAGTTTAGAAATGGCACTCTGTTATCACAGATGTCTCTGTAGACTATTTGAAGACAGCATTACGCAAAATCCATCATATCTACATCGTCACAGTTTTCATAATGACACAAGAGGCCTGCAAGGCATTTAATTAGAAACAGGATGGAGCCTGAAGTTTGTTTCCATATTCAAATATTAAGAGAGAAAGAGAGAGAGAGAGAGAGAGAGAGGTGTATAAGTGTGTGCACATGCAAACCTATTAAAGCTAAAGTACCTTTTTCAGATACAGTGGACCCTTGTATAACATACAGCTTGTATAACATAAAATTTGTACAACATAAAAAATTCCGGAGATAGGGAAAATTTGCTTAACATAATAGTCTGTGGGGCAGATGTGTACAACATAAAAATGGGATCACTCTGTTTTTAATGCATTCCTATGGGAATTTGTATAAAGGAAAATTTGCTTAACATAATTTCATTTGGAACGAATTAATTCCTTTATACAAGGTACCACTGTACTAAGCTTTGCAATAATGACTAAGGCACAGATAATGGAAATTGAGGAGAGGGTGTGCCAAACAATAATTCTAAGGGAAACGATTTACCAAGGAGCATTTAGAGAACAGTTGAGTTTGATTGCATTATGCTGTAAGATAAAGTAGAACCAGACAGAGAGGGAATCTAATTTATACTGCTATAAACTGTTGAGGAAAAATATATTAAAAACAAGAACGATTGGCTGCTGGTAGCATCTTCATCAGGTGTCCATCTTCAGTTGATAGTTATAGGTGTCAAGAGATAAGGAAAAAGGGGGATCGTGGACTCTGTTGCTCCTCTGGAAAAGCAGGCTTTGTAGTTTGTGAACTGACTGAGTGAAAGGGATACCCACAGGTAACCGGAAGATAGTATTGCAATATTTCTCTGAAAAATAAAACCTCAACGTTGAGCCAAGATCACTCCTTGGTACTGAGTTAATTAGGAGAATGGTTTCACCTGAGGGGGAGGGGGGAGAAGTTACTCCTTTCCTGGCGAAGATTCAGGGAAACTCTGTCCTGATTGGCTAATCATATGAAAGATGCAGGTAACTGGAACTTTGGATATAAAAATGTGAACAGGAGTTATAGTACTTTGCTTAGTCGAGTTATCTCATAGGAGAAAGCTGTGCTCCTCTGCTAAACTTATGCCAAGTATTAGCATAGGCTAGCCACCTTTCTTATTTTTGTTTGGGAGTGAGTGTGGCTATACATCAAGATGAATGGGGTATAAATAAATAATTAAATAAATAAATTTGTTCTGCAATTACTTTTTGATTGTTTCAGCATCTGTTGAAAGAGTTTTGAAGTTGTGCTCTTCTGGGCATCTTTACATCACCTTTAATAAAATACATACTGTATATACATTTACAATTGTTTCATTCTTGTGGAGTAAGAGAGTTCTTGATACTAAAACCAGCCTGGGTATTTTGTGGGTATTTTGGCATCCCTGCTTCACAAGGATTGGTCTAAGGGCCCAAGTGCTTAACCTCAAGGCTTTTTGGTAACATCCCCCCCCCCGGAAGCCCTGCTTCGTCAGAGTGGACTAAGCTGTTGGGAGAGTACTGGACAGGGACATTTATTTCAGCCAACAGGACATTTGGCCCTCCTTATTTTACCTGTATCAGGATAATCAGGTTAGGGTGGCTAAGTGTGGGCCTCTCCGACTTGGATAATTGTGACAATGGGCATTAGGTGTTGTTGTTGCATTGATAGGAGAAGAAGGAAACTAAGTACTTCATGCTTATTAGCAGATGTTGAACAGTTTGGCTGGGGAGGAGACATCAGGCAGAATAAACAACAGAGTCTCCGGAAGGAGGAAATGTTCTTCTACAACTGGAATTATCCACAGTACATGCATTATTTGTTAATTTTTCTGAATCGTTCAAACAGGTTCTTTAGGCAGTCATCTGCAATAAAAAGCCCAAGTAGTTTTTGTTTATTGTGAAGACAGCATATTTTACTATTAATGCACACTGTCACAGACCTTTCAGATTCAAGTGCTTGATACAATACATTTTCAAAAATTAATGAATAGATACAGCATGTCCAGCAAAATGTTTGGGGATGTGCGACAGCCACAGAATGAGACATGCCCAGAGGGAATAGGGAAACTGAGTTTAAAAGCCTCTGCCGGGATACCTCTCAGGGGATATGCTGTGAAGCAGCAACTCTGGTGTTTATAACAAGGTTTAATCAGTTTGTCTCCACTGAGGATGAACATGTCTGTTCCCTAAAAAGAGAGGCTCAGCTTCTCTGTTTCCAAATGAACTCTATCAGCACATACCAATGGAAATTGCATCAGAGTATGTGTTGCCAGTGAAACTGCTCATTACCTAGGGCAGTGATGCCAAACCTTTTAGAGACTGAGTGCCCAAACTGCGATTCAAAACCCACTAATTATTTACAAAATGCCAAGACAGCAATTTAACCTGAATACAGGTGGCTGTGAAGGGGGCGATAGGTTTGCCAACACTGACCTAGGGACTACGTGGAGTGCATGCCATTGGCCAGAAGCAGCCCCCGTCCAGTCTGCATCTGAGAGCTCCTGTTTTACCTATATCTATGCCTTGTTCATGCTACTTCCAGTTGTTGCTGTTTCTAAACAGAACCAAATCCAGTCAGTTCACGTATTTTGTTATCTTTTTTTTTTTGCATGTTTCAAACTGTAGGCACTGATTACTCATATCCCACCCCCCATAGACCACGGTGGACATGTACTGGTTTTTGTTTTTTTGTTTTTTTGCACATTAATTGGCATGTGCACATCTTGGCTTGGCATGCTGTCCAAATGCTGACGTGCAATTAGACATACCGACAGCTTCCCAGATGGCCAACTGTGCCTGGTCTACCTCTAGGCCAGCTCATGTAGACTGGAGGAAGTCCAGATCAACGTTCACCAGAATTTCGTGCAGCCTCACCATATGTTTCATAGCTGTTCTCTGGAAAAGCAGAACACTTGCTGAAAAGTCTGAAGGTGTTTCAACAAGCCATGACAGCAGTTTAAAAAAAAAAAAAGAGCTCACCTCTGCTAGTGGTGGAAATTGCTTTGAGGAAAGTATCAGAAGAAACTTTAGTTCAGGTTCGTTCTTCAGCATTTCCTCTGAAAGAAAAAACCCACAGAAGATCCAAGCAACCACAAAACTACACTGGTACACTACTTACGAGCAATTCGACTTACGAGCAATTTGACTTAAGAGCGGAAAACCGTTAGCATTTTAACTGCTGCCTTACAAATTTTAGATGCAATCTGCTCTATTGAGATTTTTTAAATTTTTATTTATTTATTTGATTTTTTAGCTACGGCTGCTCTACTTACAAGTTGTTTGACTTATGAGCATGCATTCGGAGCAGATTAAACTTTTAAGTAGAGGTACCACTGTAGTTTCAGACAGCTGGGGTGAGGCTTTGGGCTTGTGTTACTCAAAGGATATGGCTATTTTCGTTGTCCACTTGCTACATTCTTTTGGGCCGGAGATGTCTTTCAAAAGTAATTTGTCACAGGGCGACGTTCAAACATCAAAATGCTCTACAAAATCCTTCTGGGCATGCCCAGCTTCTATGGGTTCTAAGCTGTGTGTGCTTCCAGATGATGGGGTTTCCCAGATGTGGGTTCATGTGTTCTGCTGGAGCTCACATGGGCCACACTGATCAGACTGGGCACTATGGTACAGGACAACTTTAACAACAGTCTCCCCAACATTCAAATATTATTCAGTGGTACCTTGGTTTATGAGTATTTTGATCAATGAGCAAAGGTTACTGATGATTTTGTCTTGATCAGCAAGCAATGTCTTGCCAAACGAGCACCAGAGGTAGCTCGTTTTGCCATCACTCCTCCACAGCTGCTGCTCACCCCTCTCCATGGGTCAGGGCGGCCCGCTTCTGGATGGGAACTACTGCACTTTGCCTGCTCCAGGAGCTGGGTCAGGCAATGGACACTCTCAGGGCTCGTGCACTGAAAACGGGCTCTGGGGCTGTGGCGAGGTCCCCCTGGAGGCATCAGGGTCTCATCGGAGGGAGGGAGGGAGGTGGGCAGGGCAAGCGAGGTGGCCCTTCCCTGCTTCTCACGAGCGCAGAAGGGGGCGGCAGCTCGGGCAGGGCCCTTCAGAAGTGTGGGCAGGCAGCCCTGAGGTGAGGGGCATTGTATATGCAAGAAAGTCCTGGTAATATGGTTGGTACTGCAGTAGTGAGTGGTACCTGGGTGCTGGCCCTTTAGGCAGCCAGAGCATGGACCCCGGTCTAACTCTGGAAGCCCAGGTGGACTTGATGGCCAGGGGCGCCTTTCTCCAGCTGCGGAAAATATATCAGCTGCGCCCCTACCTGGATGAACGGAGCCTTATGACAGTTACGCATGCACTGGTAACATCCCGTATTGATTACTGCAATGCGCTTTACGTGGGCTGCCTTTGAAGACGGTTCGGCGATTGCAACTGGTTCAGAATCGTGCTGCACGGCTGGTGAGTGGTAGGGCCACAAGGAACGTGTTGTGTATTGATCTGTAATTGCTGGTTGAAGTAACTGCCTTCCTGTTCCAAAGGGAACAGGCCTATTGGTTGATTCTAGTTGCTGCATTTGGATCCTCGATTCTATTGGTTCCCGCCAAAAGGAAGCCTTGTGATTGCTTGTAATTGTTCCCTCCAAAATGTATCTTTTCCTAGCCAGTTCTGGTGCCTATAAATGTAACTCCCTCTCCCCAGTCCCCAGTCTTGTCTCTCCCTGATTAAAGAGCTGTTCACTAGAAGCTGTCTCCAGCCTGCTATGTCTCAGAGCTGAAATCACTGCTGAATCACTAACCCCACGTTACAACAGAACACATCACGCCGATTCTGTATAACCTTCATTGGTTACCAGTTGCTGCCCGAGCCCAATTTAAAGTGCTTGTTTTGACATATAAAGCCCTTAAGGATTTAGGCCCTAGGTACCTGAAGGACCACCTCCTTCCATATGAACCTACCCAGCAATTAAGATCTAGTCAGGGAGCCCTCCTGAAAGAGCCATCCCTTAAGGAGGTGAAAGGGATGGCTTGCAGGTACAGGGCCTTTTCAGCAACTGCCCCCAGACTATGGAATGCCCTCCCAAATGAGACTCGCCTGGCACCGACGTTGCTAACATTTCGGCGCCAGGTAAAAACCTTCCTGTTCCAAAAGTTTTTTAACTAATGACTGTGGGTCCTGATGGCAATTTTAGTGGTGTTTTTAATGTATCATATTTATTGCATTTACATGTTTTTATTATTCTAATTTTATTGTATTTTGATGTTTTAATTGTCCATTTTGATTGTGAGCCACCCAGAGACCTTTGGGTAGTGGGCGACATACAAGCTATATAAATAAATAAATAAATAAATAAATAAATAAATAAATAAATAAATAAATAAATAAGGATCCCTTCACTCCACTGCCAGCTGGCTTGCCTGCCACTTCTTTCCACCTTTGCGGCTGGCCACTGGTCCCGGAGCCCCTTCCTGCCCTTGTCCTCCATGGCGCGGTCCCTTCGATCCCATGCAGATGCAGCAGCAATCTGAGTCCAGACTCTGGCAAGCGGCACCAGCCCCTGCCTGCTCTCGACCTCCTTGGGGTGGAAAGAAGTTCCGATTCTCTTTGCTTATAAAGCACCTAGCTTTCAGATGTTCAGGGTTGAAGAATCCTGCAAGTTCCAAGGTTGTTTGCCTACAGCCTCTCCTGGAGCAGGAGAGCCTCAGCGGCCCTGACCTGGCTCCTGGAGCAGATAAGGAACAGTGGCCCCGATCCTACAGCCGGAAGCCAGAGCCCTAACCTGGCTCCTGGAGCAGGGGAACTGTGGTGGCCCCAACCCAGCTGCCGGCCCCTTCTGAACTCCTGAACATCAGGGAAGGGCCACCTCACTCCTCCTGCCCACCTGCCATCCTTGTTCTGATGAGATCCTGATGTCTCTGGGAGAACTCACCACAGCCTGGGCCCCTGCCCCTGTTTTCTGCCCACGAGCCCCAAGGGTGTCCAACGCCAAATGGACTTTGCCTGCATCAATAGAACCATTTTGGGGAGGGATCCTTGAAGCGCAGGATCCAGTGTGCGGTATAAAACCAATCCACTTTCACTCTGTAGTTGAAAGTTGCCTCCCGGCTGTGCGCTCATGGTTGTGGTGGTGCCAGCCTCTTATTTCCTCATAGGAAATAATGGAAATTGAGAGCCCAGAATAAACCATCTAAGTTCCCATTATTTCCTATGGGGAAACTTGGTTTGATATACTAACATTTTTGTTTACAAGCAAGCTTCCGGAATGGATTATGCTCATAAACCAAGGTCTGGCTGTAGTTCTTTTACTGCTAGTTTGGTTTGAAATGAAAGAGTTTAAAGTAACATGCATCGGAATATATGGAATGGGCCAGACACATATTTATTATTATTTTATTATTTTGAATATTTTTGCCCCACCTTTTTGCCCCACCTTTCTCCAGGCGTAACTGGTGTGCTTGCAATAATGAGGTACAATATACAGCCCGGAACATTTAAGACATATTCAAATTAAGAACAGGGAATTAGAAGAGGCATCTTAGAACATTAAAAGGTAACATGAAAGTTACAAAGAACATGCAAAAAGAAAAAAATCCATTATGAGAGGTAGAAAGTAACATGGAAACACTGGTGTAACCATGCATGGTAATTCATATAAAAGTCACATAGTAGGTAGTCCATCATTCAGGGAAGTTTGCCTAAAGAGGAAGGTCTTTGCCTGCTTCTGGAAATACAGCAGAGATGGGGCTGTCCTGGCCTCCAGTGGGAGGGAGTTCCAAAGTCTGGGAGCAGCGACAGAGAAGGCCCTTTCATGTGTTCTTATGAGCCACACCTGTGAAGGTGGTGGAATGGGGAGAAAGGCCTCTCCTAATGAACATAACACCCGAGCCAGTTCATACTGTGATATTTGATCTTTGAGGTAGCTAGGACCCAGGCCATTTTGTGCTTTGTAGGTCAAGGCCAGCACCTTGAATTGTACCCGGTAGCTGATTGGCAGCCAGTGGAGCTGCTTTAGTACAGGTGCAATGTGATCTCTGTAACCCGCCCCAGCCAGCAATCTGGCTGCTGCATTTTGGAGCCGATGAAGTTTCCTGAGACTTTCCCTCAGTAGCCCCACATAGAACACATTACAGTAGTCCAGCTGGGATGTCACTAGGGCATGTATCACCATCACCACAGCAGGTTTCTCAGGAAACAGGCGTAACTGGCGTGCTAATTTTAATTGTGTAAATGCACTCTTGGCCACCACTGTGACCTGGGCATCTAGGCTCAAGGATGATATACCTTATTCTACATCAGTAAGTGCAAGAGGATATGGGCTGAGGTGTATCGGGGTTAGCGTGCTACAGTGAATATTACTGGATTTCTATGTATCTGTTTCTTTACTGCTGATTGTTATTGGTTTTGTTCGCTGTGTTATATTTATTGCTTTAATGCTATTTTTGTTTTAATATTGTTCTCTTCCCTGTCCCCCTACCCAAGCAAAGGGAATAAAATTAGAACTAAATATTTAAAACATAGCTGTAGGGAAGCCAATATTTAGATATTTGGGAAATATTCTTTTGGACTACAGCTCCCAGAATCCTCTATGCAAGTGCTCTTTAGAGGATTCTGGGAACTGAAGTCCAAAGAAGTGACATTCCAAAGTTCTGCTTCCTCGTGAAGTTTCTAATTCAGTTTCTTCTGTCAGTGTAAGAGGATGATCTTAGAGCAGTGGTGTCCAAACTTCGGCCCTCCAGATGTTTTGGACGACAACTCCCACAGTCCTTTGTCATTGGCAATGCAGGCTCAGAATTCTGGGAGTTGTGGCCCAAAACATCTGGTGGACCAAAGTTTGGACACCCCTGTCTTAGAGCCACCAGAATATACCCTGACAATATCACCCTCAATCAGTTCACTTGCTACTGTAGAACATACCTTTTTAACTAAGGACCACAACCAGGCACTTATCCTTGAACTACCCATATTCTCTGTTATCATTAAAAGTACAGTAGCTTTTTAAAAAACCTTATAACAATAAGTGAACAACGTGGGGGAGAGGACTGAGAGCCCCAGGGCATGTTCTCCCTGAAGTCATGGGAAAGAAAAAAGAAAGGTTCTCTCTGTTTTATAACCAGACAGGGGGGAAATACAGTCATAGGTGATATAGGAAAGCAAATATTTGAATGACTGGTGAATCAAATAGATAAGGACAGAATAGATGTGATGCTGAGTCTTTCTGCAAGCCATTAGGGAGTCACAGGGCTCCAACTATTCTTGACATAGACACATACAATCTGGGTTAAAGAGGAACTGTGCAGTAATGAACTGAAACTTTGATAAATGGGGAAGGAAGTTTGTTCCATTAAAAAATACAAGTGCAGTCGTTCTACACAAGTACAAAAGATTTCTGCTTCCCATCTAGTCTGACACTGAAAAACAAGGTAACAGAAAGGATTTGGAGTGAAAAAAAATGCGATTTGGCGAATCTTGAAAAAGATGACCTAAGGGGAAAAAAATTAAGTTTTGAAGCTAAAAATTCCTAACTGTCCAGAATGGTTGGCCTCCCCAGTTCTCTGTTCTTTTTCCCACTGCTTGATCTGTGGAAGTTAACAGGTGAAGATTTTCATGGCATGGTGAAAAACATCACTCACTGTCATGGGATGTTGGCAGAAAAAAAACTGATGTTAAAGCCACAGATAACAGAATTTCATTTGGAACAAATTAATTCCTTTATACAAGGTACCACTGCAATCCATTTATGCAGTCACTAAGAAATAACGGTTGTAATAGTTGTAATGTAATATTATCCCTCTTTTACAATGCAGCTACTTCTCCAGTTAGAGGAGATGTGCAGCCCACATATTTTGTACCAGTAAAGAGCAGCTTGTTGGTACATTCATGTCCCATCCTGCCTCTAATTGGCTCCGTTCTTTTCTTGGTGGCCGATCTCAGCGGGTTCAGCTGGGTGATGATTTGTCGGCTCCTTGGACTCTCCCTTGTGGGGTGCCCCAGGGGTCAGCAATCTCACCCATGCTGTTCAATGTTTATATGAGGCCGCTGGCGGAGGTCATCAGGAGATTTGGAGTTCGTTGCCATCAGTACACTGATAACACACAACTCTGAGCCTTTTTACACAACCCCTAAGATCCGCTGGTCCCTTAAATTCGGACCAGAGATCTTGGGGGTCTGTCGCTCTTCCTGCGTTCCCACCCCCTCCCGGTTCCTGGCTGCTGGCAGCGTGAGGGGAGGGAGGAAAAAAAAGGAAGAAAAGATCGGCTTACCTCCGTTCTGCCTCTCGCTCTGCTCCCGGCAACATTCCATTCTCTCTCTCTTTTTTTTTTTCATTCTCTTAATGTAGCTCTTAAAGGGGTGGGAGCCAAAAAAACAACAAACAGAAAGAAGGAGAGCCCCACACTCAGTATCGTTACACCGCATCAAGGGATTTTCACTTCCTGAGAGCAGGTACCTGAAAGGTGTGCTGGGACGCGCTTATGGGGGCGTGGTCGCACTTAATTTCCTGTAAGCTCCGGAGCTGGTGGGGAAACATTTTTAAGCTCCGGAGCTGGGAGCCATTTGTGGCGCAGTTTAGGGGTCATGTAAAAAGGCCCTCTATCTCTCCTTTTCTTCTTCTGCAGAGGAGGCAGTACGCTCCCTCGACCTGTGCCTGGAGGTGGTCCTGGAATGATCCAGGACTAACCAGCTCAAGCTGAATCCGGAGAAGACGGAGGTTCTTCTCCGGATTCAGGGCACCCTCATCTGGGTACAGTGGCCCCCTCCCTAGACTGGGGGGTGTTTCCCTCCAGCCTACGGACAGGGGCAGGAATCTGGGCGTGGTCCTGGATTCAGCCCTCTCCCTGGAAGCCCAGGTGACAGTGGTCTCCAGGGCCGCTTTTTTCCCATCTCCGCAGGATCGCCGAGATCCGACTGTACCTCGATGAGTCATCCCTGAGGACAGTCGTGCAGGCCCTTGTGATTTCGAGGATCGACTATTGCAATGCCCTCTACGTGGGGTTGCCCCTGACCCTTGTCCGGAGGCTTCAACGGGTGCAGAATGTGGCGGCCAGACTGGTGGTGGGTGCTTGTAGATTTGAGCACATCACCCCAGTTCTGGCTTGCCCTCCAGATAAGGTTCAAGGTCCTGGTTTTGATTTTCAAAATCCTCCACGGCTTGGGACCACAGTACCTGTCGGAGGGTATCTCTCAGAGATCAACTGGAACCAGGCCCATGAGAATGGTGCAGGTGCACTCACTTAGGGTGGCTATACCCAGGGAGGCGCGGAAATTGCTCACGCGTAACCGCGCCTTCTCTGTGGTGGGCCCCACACTGTGGAACCATCTTCCTAGTGAGCTGCGCCTTGCACAGTCCCTGCCCGCCTTTAAAAAGGCTCTGAAAACATAACTTTTTAAGGAGGCATATGGCAATCTCCTTATTTAATTTCTTAATTTTTCCCCGCCTGCGTCATCTTAGTGGAGGGATTGTCTCTTCCATTTTTATTGTACTTGCCGCCTTTGTTTTTCCTTTTCTGTTGCTTGGTTTTAACTTGTTAGCCGCCTAGAGTTCTGTCAGGAAGATGGGTGGGATATAAATATAACAAATAAATAAATAATAAATACATAATTAGGGCTTATAGCTACAAGAGAACCAGAACTTTAGTGAATGAAACTTCAAACTTTTGATGGTTGATTCTGCAGCTGTTAAAGGAAAGCATAATGAGGAGCTGGACATTTAGCCAGAGTACATCTACATTTTAAGATATAAAATTATATTTTGACTTTTTCTTACTGTTGGCAACCCAATTGGTTGAATGGATGCTTATAAATACCCAAGGCAAGAAAAAAAAATCTTTCTTGAAATGAGTAATGGAGAAGTTGGATCTGCACTTGCAGCCACAGAAAACGTTGCAAGGTAATTCATAGGAAATGGAAAGCAGTGCTTAATGTTAAACCATACACAAGGCTAAGAATTCTGGTACAAATCCCTAATCCCTATTGAAGGATGGCAGTTCTTATGTTTCCATTAAGCAGAAGAATGCCAAACCGTCTTATCATTGAACTACAGGGCTGGAAGGGATCCTATGGGTCATCAAGTCTATCCTCTGTCTAGGAGGCACAAATGGGGAATTGAACTCCCAACCACTAGCTCCACAGCCAGAGACCCTAAAACCAGGCATGCCCAAACTTCGGCCCTCCTGATGTTTTGGACCACAACTCCCAGAATTCTAAGCTTAGATTGCCAATGGCAAAGGACTGCAGGAGTTGTGGTCCAAAACATCTGGAGGGCCGAAGTTTGGGCATGCCTGCCCTAAAACTATTCAGCTATCCTTCCTGAAGGCATAACAACATGAATCTTTGGGCACCTTGACTGATCATGAGCCTTCACAGATCAACACCCATAATAATCCACAATAGGCCTTGCTCTAAATACTGTATGTTAATTCTACAAGGTACATAACGCTCACTGTTCTTATATTGGATGTCTAACAAAAAAGAAAGATCACCTCCATAGCAGCCCATAAGACACAAATGTCCAAATTTATGTCCAAACTTTGGCCCTCCAGATGTTTTGGACCATGACTCCCACAGTCCTTTGCCACTGG
The DNA here is from genome assembly GCA_023846285.1 of Phrynocephalus versicolor. Taxonomy (NCBI): domain Eukaryota; kingdom Metazoa; phylum Chordata; class Lepidosauria; order Squamata; family Agamidae; genus Phrynocephalus; species Phrynocephalus versicolor. Next base: position 3,005,714 of record JAHTLZ010003542.1, read on the forward strand.
AAATACAGGCTTGGAATTCTGGGAGTTGTGGTCCAAGACATCTCTAAAAACCATATACACACAAATTTTAAAAATGGCTAGTTTGTGGTAGAAAGCATTCTCCCATCTATTTTGTATTTACTTCACCACCCACAGCAGACCACAAGGCAGCATCTCAATCGTGTGATAGTCTTCCTTTACAATATAGCAAGGCTGCAGTTCTGCATTTATAAATGTTAAGTAAGAGGTTACAGTTACATTGCAGAAGGTGGTGCTATTCTCTAAGTATTGCAGCTTAATTATATATTTGTTACTGGAAAAGGGAATTAATGTTAAGCAACTAATTTTAGTAACTAGTTACTTTTCAGCTATGATATAGAATTACAGAGAATTTGAAAGCTTGTGTACCTTTTTGTTGGTCTAACAAAGCGATTGCTCTAATGTGGATTTTAAATTCTGTCTGCAAATATGTCACTAGCAGATTTGCAGACATAAGGCAGGCAAACAAGGTTTAGTCCATTTTTAGTCTTTAGATGGCACTGCTTATCTCTGGTTCAGCAGACACCGACTGCTCTAATCAGAAGGAAAAATCTCAGAGGAGATATTTTTATTTTTATTTTTACTCACTTGCTTAGTTGCTTACTTGGGTGCTGGGAATTTGTCAAGCTACATAGTTCTGTGCACATTAATTCAGACTAGTATCTAGAAGATATATATATATGTAATCATATCTAAATTGACAGAAAAGGTAGAGTGACAATTATATACATATATACACACACACACAGTGAACCCTCGTATAACAAACAGTTCGTATAACATGAAATCTGTACAACATAAAAAAAATTCTGGAGATAGAGGAAATTTGCTTAACAGAATAATCTATGGGGCGAATCCATACAACATAAAAATGATCACGATTAGGGATTACTCTGTTTTCAATGCATTCCTATGAGAAATTTGTATAAAGGAAAATTTGCTTAACATAATTTCATTTGGAACGAATTAATTCCTTTATACAAGGTACCCCCCCTCTCTCTGTGTGTGTGTGTGTGTGTGTGTGTGTGTGTAGTGTTGTCACTCTTCCTTTTTTGACAATTTAGATATGATTACATAGAGGTAAGTGGCCTACATTCACCAGGGTTTACTGCTAAGCAAGTGGGGTAGGGTTACAGCCTTCAGATTTTAGGTTGAGAGAGGAAAATAATTTTGAGAATGTTGGACCATGAAACTGGGTACAGGCCACAGCTATGTGGCAATAAAACAACACAGTTTTGGCCTCCTTCCAGTACAGTATATCAGGGGTGGAAAGGCAAATGAACCCCCTGCACTCCAACCCTGGCCAGCACAGCCATTGCTGAAGTTTGGTGGGAGTTGCAGTTCAAGAGCTTGTTAGTAATCCACCCCAACATCTAAAGGGCTGACATTAGTCTTTAAAGGCCTAAATATGTTAAGTTTTTAAAAGTTTCCTCCATACCTCTTGCCAAAATTTAATTGATCTACCACTACAGCTTAACCATCTTCTTTAGCAAAACGCTTCTTTAAGAATACAGTACTTGTAATTAATAGAAATCACAAAACATTTGTGTCTAATGCCAATGCTTCAATCCATATTAATGATAACTCATATTCTGTATATTTAGGGAAAATCTCAGTTAGAGTGAAGAAGTAGCTGAATAAATGTCAATGGTCTTTAATCCGGCAGATTCTCCTGGAGGAGGTGTGATCAATCTGCAGGCAAAGGCTATCAACCACCAGGTCCCAGCTCAGTGATCCTATTGCTTGTTTCTTTTACAATGAACCATGTGAGCTGCAAGTGGACACTCTGAGTTTGCTCTGGAACCTGCTAGCTGTCCTTAGGACATACTAAACTGGTTTCCAAAGCACAGGGTGAATATGCCTGGCTATCTACATGTCCTTCATCTGACCTGAACCACAGCTGGGCCTACAGCTCAAGGCCAGAGCCATTGGCTCTCTGGATCTGACTGCCTCTGTGTCAGAGGGAAGGACCTGGGGAGGGAAGGGGCTACTAGCAGAAACTAGTGAGCTGGACTGGGGATACCAGCAAGCCAGATAAGGTCCATATGCTAGGATTTTTTTCTGACCTAAACCCAGTTCCATCAAATTCAGTGAAGGTGCCAAACCATTTAAACAAATCTGGACCATTGCTTTTTACTACCTGTTTTTTATTGTAAGCCGCCCAGAGTTACCTTTGGGAAGATGGGCGGGGTATAAGATTAACAAATAAATAAATAATAAATAAATCTAAGTGAAAATAAGTTTTCAAAATAATGCAAACATCTACTAACTGTCCCCTCTTTTTTGTAAAGGAGAGTATGCAATGGCTGCAATACTGCTCCTTAGTGAAGTACTAGTTAATCACAACTACAGTAGGCACATTGAAACTTTGGGGATTTGGTGAGTCACCTCCTCCAAATTCTATTGATACAAATGGGTCTCCTCTTAACTGCAACTAACTATGCCAGTTACAACTAGAGTAGGCCCACTTGAAACAATTGAACATACTGGACAGTTTATTCACCAAATCCCCATTGATTCAATGGGTTTACTCTAGTGCAATTTATTATGTCAAACCACTGGATTTGGGCCAGCAACTATTAACCTTTTGCTTATCCAACAGATAACTATCACGTTTATGTGTTTGTCAGAAAACTGTGACTTTCTCCCACTCTTAACAACTGCAAACATTTGGGACTTAAAAGTGTTGATCAGAAATGCTTGAGAGACAGGACCATTGAGATAACAACAAGTCATGTACCTTGTTTGAAAACTTACAGGATTCATCCTCCCATTAAGCAGGATGAGATAGCAGATGCTGGGGTAGGTGGGTGGACAGGAAATAGCACCAAAGTGTTGGAGGACATTGTACTGTGTGTTGCACCACAATGCCTGCTTTATATTGAGAAAGCAACTTTTCCAGGATTTACCCAAATAACTAGTCCCAGAGTAGAAAATAATCTGCCCTCCAGATATACAGTATTGGCCTGCAGCTCCTATCAGGCCTGTCTAGCATGGCTACTAGTGATAAAGGATTGTGGGGTCTGTACTTTAAAATATCTGGACAGCCAAATCTTCTCCACCCCAATCTGATACCAGCCAGTGTAGGTATATTACATCAAACTACTGAATATGATAAAATAACAGACTGCTGTGGCGGCAGTTGGCGAGTCCCCAAGTTGAAATGGTCAAAACAAATATAGGCCCCAGTGCCGAACTGACTGTGTCGTCCTCACAGAAAAAGATGTTATTTAGGGGGTGTAAGATACGAATCTCCCACCAACTTAAAAGATTGCATCACCCCCAATAATGTCTACTTCAGAGTCTTGTATTCTACCCCGTAAATGTATTTTAAAACTTTAGAAAGAATTACATAACAGATTATGAAATCTGTGGGGGAATATGACTCTGAAGGCCTAAAATGTCTCATTCTGGTGCACGGGATTCTTCATAAAAATGTCCTACCTAGCTAGAGGGTGGGGAGGCAGAAGTAGTGACATCCCCAGGAGCTTGTGCCAAAGAAAACTTTTTAATCTGTAAAGTGCACTTTGCTTGTCCTTTCCCATCAGATCTCTTCTAAATACAGTGGTACCTTGTGTTGTGTATTGATCTGTATGCCTATGATCTGTAATTGCTCATGTTGAAGTAACTGCCTTCCTGTTCCAAAGGGAACAGGCTTATTGGTTGATTCAAATTGCTGCATTTGGATCCTCAGTCCTATTGGTTCCCGCCAAAAGGCAGCTTTGTGATTGCTTGTAATTGTTCCCTCCAAAATGTATCTTTTCCTAGCCAGTCCTGGTTCCTATAAATGTAGCTCCCTCTCCCCAGTCCCCAGTCTTGTTCTCTTCCCTGAATAAAGAGCTGTTACACTAGAAGCTGTCTCCAGCCTGCTATGTCAAAGAGCTGAAATCACTTGCTGAAATCACTAAACCCACATCACAACACCTTGTATAAAGAAATTAATTCATTCCAAATGAAATTATGTTAAGCAAATTTTCCTTTATACAAATTCCCATAGGAATGCACTGAAAATGGAGTAATCCCATTTTTATGTTGTACGGATTCTCCCCATAGGTGATTATGTAAAGCAAATTTCCCCTGTCTCCAGAATTTTTTATGTTGTACAGATTTTATGTTATACAAGCTGTTTGTTATACAAGGGTCCACTGTATTGAACAGTTTGTACTGCAATAGCTTCTGCTGTTTTGTTGTGCCTTCATGTTAGCCTTCCATGTCAAGGTTCTTCAACAACACTGTGTCTATGAAGTTGTTTTTCTCCCCCATTTGAGGTCATTGGTGGATACATAGCTAAAGAGTTAAAGAGTCACCAGAACAGGAGGTGAATAAAAAGAACTAAAGGACCATTTTTGATTACATGAAATGAAACAAGAGTCGGATTCAGCACCAATACAAATCTCTGCTCTTAGAGAAACCACAATTTATGCATGAAAACCAAAAAGGTAATCTGGATGTAAGCAGGACGGGCGGGCAGGCGGCAGCGGGGGGGGGGGCGGCGGCAGCAGGGGGTTGGGGTGGCAGGGGGCAGCGACGGGCATGGGGGGCAGCAATGGGGGTGGTGGCGGTCGGCGACGGGTGGCCGGGGGACGAGCAGCGGTGGCCAGCGGCGGGGTGGGGCGGCAGGGGGGCAGCAGGTTGACCAGCACCCTCTCTCCATTTTGGCGCCCTAGGCAACTGCCTAGTTCGCCTTAATGGACACGCCAGCCCTGGACATAAGGAGTCTTTCTGCTTTTTGTGTTCTGTCTTGTATAACTGCCATGTTTTGTCGGTAAAAAGAACCCCCCCCGCCCCCCGCAATGATGGCTTAGCGATTCTTGGGTATAAGGCTGCAATCTGACTCAATGGAAAATGGCTTGTGGAGCCTAATAAACACTTAGGTGTGTAGGGCCTCAAAAAAACGATCCTGCTGCCATGGCAACCCCTGCTTATGCAAAATACAAGAAGGTAAGCCAGTTAAGTCACTCTGTGTAGTCCCGCTTGCCTTCGTGTTATCATTGTGAACGATCTTCACATTGGTGGAGCTGGTTTAATTACCAGTCCTGGAAATTATTGGGCTGCCTGTTTCAGATGGGTATCTGAAGAGATTATCCTTGAAAGAGGCCACATGGGAGGTTCAGTCAATTTCTATATTTTCACCTGGCTAAAATTAAAATGGGCCTAGTGCAGGCTGGTGCTTAATGTAGAAATGCAGTCTGACAGCTGAAAAACACCCCCCCCCCAAAAAAATGAATTTCCTTGGTACCTTTGCTATCTTCAAGTGTGGCATGGTAGGCTAAAGTTCAACTGGTATAACTTGGCCTAGTCCAGTGGTGGTGAACCTTCGGCACTCCAGATGTTTTGGACTACAGCTCCCACAGTCCTTTGTCATTGGCAAGGGAGGCTTGGAATTCTGGGAGTTGTGGTCCAAAATATCTGGAGTGCCGAACGAAGGTTCGCCACCACTGGCCTAGTCTGACAACAGAGTGGTAAGGAAGCCTTTACCTGCTAGATTTCTGCTCATCTTGTAGCTGTTAATGAACCCAGAAGCCTGGCTAGGGACAAAAATAAAATAAAGCAAGCCAGATAGTTGCTAGCTCTTGGATGCTGTCTTCATGGCTTTTAAGTATCCTGAACTGATCCTTGTTAGTCCAATTGATGTCTCTCTTGTGAACAGAAAACCAAAGAAAATGCATGGCCCTTCCTGGTCAGGGAATCTGGGAGCTGAAGTCTGAAAAAAAAGTTTCCGAATTCTGGACTTCTTGTTGCTTGATGTTGTTGCCGTAAATCCTGATAGGTGTCTGTGTGTGTGTGTGAGTGAGTAATCATAGAATCATAGAGTTGGAAGAGACCTCAAGGGCCTTCCAGTCCAACCCCCTGCCATGCAGGAACCCCCATCACAGTGTTTCCAACAGATGGCCATCTAGCCTCTGCTTAAAAACCTCCAAAGAAGGAGACCCCACCACCCTCCGTGGCAATATATTCCACTGCCGTACAGCTCTGTGATGAAGTTCTAAGAGGCCTTTAAAAAACACCCAGGTGCACAAACCTTGTTGGTATTTGGGCTTGGTGGCTGAGCAGAGATAGAAAAAGTTACCCTTTGGGACTTGAAACCCCAGAATTCCCCTAACAGCATGGCCCATGGCCTTATTAATAGAGATTCCCTATTTTTGGAGAGAGAGAGAGAGAGAGAGAGAGAGAGAGAGAGAGAGAGAGAGAGAGAGAGAAGCAACTTCTCCACACTCTGTAGCTGAGGCATCTCTTAAATTTACAATACTCTATAACCAAAACCCACTCTGTTGAGGTTGAATGTGTTTCAAAAAGTTACATTTTGCTGGAGCTCTTTGACCGTCAGCAAGCAAGCATGGAAGACAGAGGAACAGGTAAAATAGGACATCAGCAGTGACATGAGCTGGACTTGTCATGAGAAAAAATAGCCTCTGAGGTGCCTGCATTTGAGGAAACCACTGGCTTTCTTTTAATTTTTTTTTTTTTAGAAAGAGTTAATAAACTCTATATAACCAGAATGGTATAGTAGTGAATAAAGGGTCAGACGTAAGACTCAGAAGACCTGGCCTCAAATCCCCATTCATCCATGGGTACTCACTAAGGATGTGGAACCAGTGATGTTTATAATAACTGCATGCTGTTCAGTCGATTCTGATACTGGCAAACCCTTCCCAGGGTTTTCTAGGTAGCAAACTCACAGAAGTAGTTACCACTCCCTTCTTTGGTGGGCAGTGCAGTTTTCTCAAGGCCACACATGTTGTCTCTACTCACAGGAAGCTTATTAGTGGGGAATCAAACTGCCAAAGTCTGGCTCCACAGACAGATAACCTAAGCCACGGAGATATGCAGCCAGGTTGAAATGGTAAAGCCACAACTTAAATATATCATTGGCCTTGAAAGGCCTACAACAGCATCACTAAAAAGGTAAAGGTTCCCCACACACATGCATGCTAGTCGTGTCCAACTCTAGGGGCGGTGCTCATCTCCGTATTCAAGCTGAAGAGCCAGTGTTTTGCAAGTCTGTGGCCAGGTAGCCGGCATGGCTGCAAGGAAACACTGTTTTACCTTCCCACTTTTTACAGCAGTACCTATTTATCTACTTGCATTGACATGCTTTCGAACTGCTAGGTTGGCAGGAGCTGGGGTGAACAGCAGGAGCTCACTCTGCTGCGTGGCACCCGGGATTCGAACCGTCGAGCTGCCGACTTTGCAGACGACGGTTTTCGGAAGCCTTAGTCCACTGAGCCACCACACCCTCTTAATAGCATCTCTAGTTGGTTTCAATTTGATCCCATATAACAACAATAAACTCTGATTAGCTGTTCTAGGAAAAAATAAAAGGCACTGTGGCGTGATTTCAGCATCAGGAAGCCATGTACTGTGGTTAGAAATCAAAGGTTCAAATCAAAGACTCTCAATGCCAATGTCATTTCAAGGGATGACATCAAAATGGGTCACGACCCTAATTAAGTGCTCCAGAAGGTTATTCCTATGAATCATCAGTGGTGTGAGACTTACTTCTTCCTGTTTTTCTTTGGTAAGGAAACACCGGAAGCCAAAGTCTTATTGGAGGGGCTAACTATGTGGCCCTCCCCTGATAGTAAATCTAACAGAGTGGTGCCGAGTGAGTTGAACTGGGATTTTTGAGAGGCAGGAGTGATGTAAGTTCCCTTCTCAACATGAGAGCTCGATCTACCTCATAAAGTTCTTACAAAGATAAAGTGACATATTTTATCACATGCTTCCTCTCAGGGTGGCACAGATAGGAAATCTCATTTTATCATTCAAACAATCTTGTAAGAAAAATTAGGCCGAAGGTGCCAGTGAATTTCATGGGTGAGTCAAGTGCCCCATGATAAAGCCCAACATTCTGTCTATCCATTATGTTACGAATGTTCTCAAGGGAAGATAAACTAATATAAGGCATTATCAGCCTTAACCTTCGTGAATTTGTCTAAGCCTTTTTGAAATCATGCAAACAGACCTCCCTCGTGACTGTCTTTTCTAGAGTCTGACGGTATACAGATCAAGACAGCTTTGTAACACTACCTCCCGTGGCAGTGAGTTCCATAGTTAGACCATGCACTGACTGAGGGCAAGTCAGTACTCAGCTCCTTCCTTTGGGGCTCTTGTGTTGTGAGAGGGAGAAAAGAAGTTTAATCTTCACACTTTTTCTGAACTGGGCACGATTGCCTCGGACTGTGTACATAAAGAGACGCCATGCTAGAACCAGTGATCATAGCTAGGTCCCCGTGCTGCTTCCAATATGGCCAACAGCCTGAATAAACTGATACTGCAGAAGCCTCTGCAGCACTGCAGGGGCCTGAGACACACTCTTCCTTAATACAGAATGTTGTCAACCTTTTCCTTAAGCATCCATCTCACCTGCCTTCTCTCTCTCTCTCTCTCTCTCAGACTGCTGGACAACTTCGTGATTTAGGCATCTGGCTGTGGAGCCAGAGGCTGGGATCTGGATTTCCCATTGGGCTTCCTCAACAGGACCTGGACTGGAATATCTGTAGGGGCCCTTTCAGCTCTGAAGTTCTAAAATGATGATGATGATGATTCAAACAAATGAGAAGTCCAGCAATTTTTTTTTAAAAAAAGACAGCCAATGCAGGAAAGAGGGTTTAAAAAGATCTCATTGGCACCCCAACTGTAAATACATATGTTTGAAGCAAGTCCCCTTTCTTTCAGGGGAACTTACACTGGAATTGGCTTCTTTACTTTTCCCTTAGAGCAGTTTGCCCATTTCCTCCCCATGATCAACATCCCCGAAACTTCTTCTTGGCAACAATACATTTGTTCTGTTCATGTGGTTTCCCTTCACCCTGCCCCCCCCTTGAAGCAGCTCCATCTGGTGCCACCACCAGGACTGGGAGGACAACCCCTTAGGTCTCCCCTTTCAACCAACTGTTCTTGGACACTTGTCCCGCACAGGGTCGAGATTCGGGGTTGAACTGGAGCAGCTGCATAATGAGGGCTTTGCAGGGCTCCGAGAAAGAGGGTTGATCTTCTGGGAAGAGGACCCCTTTTTTCTGGCGACAGGGCATGTTGTGGATATGGGTGTCATCAAAGGGCATGCAGCCAGTTATCATCACGTACAGCATCACACCCAAGCTCCATATATCGTACTTTTTAGGATCGTAGGGAATACCCATAAGGACCTCTGGGGAGGCGTAGGCCGCTGATCCACAGTAGGTGGTACTCAGTTCAGGATATCCACGTGACTCTTTGCCGAAACCGAAGTCGGTCAGTTTTGCTCGGCGGCCATCTGACGTGAGCAGCACATTCTCACACTTGAGGTCCCGATGCACCAGGTGCCTGTCGTGGAGGTAGCGCACAGCACCCACTACCTGGGCAAAGATGTCCCGGGCTTCTGGAGCGCAGGGTAGCTTCCCCACCTGCTGTACCATTTGCAGCAGATCCGTGGAGGCTGCTTCCATCACTATGTAGAGCGTCCCATTGCAGACTTCAATGAACTCGTAGACTCGGACGATGTGCGGGTGCCGAATCCCACGCAAGATGGAGAGCTCCCGTGGCAGAAACTTCTCCACAAAATCCCGAGGGGCTCGGCGACGATCCACCATTTTGATGGCCAGGGGACCCTTGTATTTGGCAGAGGTGGCCACCCTCACCTTAGAGTAGCTGCCTTCCCCCAGGGTTTGGCCCAGTTTGTAACCCAGGTCGTTCAGAAGCTTGTCTCCTCTGGAAGCCCTTGACATGATGACCTGGTAAAGCTGAAAAGGGCTTTCGTTTTCTTTCTGGGACTCAGTGCCTTAACCCATTGTGATTGACATCTCTAGACCTTCACGCCCCACCTCCCTACCAAGGCCCTGGCTTTGAAGTCATCACTACTCATGCAGCTATTGTGAAGTATTAGGAGTGTGATGTGTAACATCTCCCCGTGCATAATCAGGAGTGGTTTACAGGTCAAGACTTTGGGACCAGAGCTAGTAAGATTAACCTGGACATCTCAAGGGGCAGCTGGTACAGGTTTCGCTTAACCTAGCCTTTTCTGCTTGTGAAACCTCTGCTACTGTCTGAAGGAGACCGCTCCACACAGAAGGCAGTCACCACAGGGAGAACGAATCCTCGCCTACTCTGGAGATTTTTAACCTGTTTTCCTTCCCTGGCCTTTCAGGAGTTTCACAACTTCCCTTCAAAATTTGTTCTCCTTTGAAATGTTTTTAAGAATGACTCTAAATCAGGCATGCCCAAACTTCGGCCCTCCAGATGTTTTGGACCACAACTCCCAGAATTCCAAGCCTGTATTGCCAATGGCAAAGGACTGTGGGAGTTGTGGTCCAAAACACCTGGAGGGCCGAAGTTTGGACATGCCTGCTCTAAATGATTGAAAAAGGCAGAACCCGTTTGCGCCAAGAATGTCATTGTCTGGAGTTTTAACCATTAAGACTATGTAAACACGATGTCAGCTTGAAAGGAAGGTGAAAGATGGATATGTTTTAGATTACAATATACAGTACTAGCACCACAGTCCTGATGTGTATCATAAGCCCACTGGTTTTCTCTAAGGAACATAATTGCCCTGATTAAACAAAAACTGAGAGATCTCTCAAAGGTGCTTAAGGTGAAATTTGTTCAGGTAGAAGTAAAATATTTAACCACGTCTGTTAGGGAGGGGCACATTCTGGAAATTCTTGAGGCTTTTTCACTCCTGTTCATCTTTTAAGGTACAAAAATAATGGGTCACTATCTAATCCTGCTTAATAAGGAACATCTGCCTAGGATGCTGAAATGGTACCCTTGACACATCACAGCTGAGCTTTGCTTTAGAAGATCATGCTGTATAAGTGTATAAACATTTTTCCTAAAATGAATTTAAAATGTTATCCAAGAAGCAAGTACTTTCTCCCCAAGGTTTTCTTCTAATTGTACTCCATTTCAAGTGCCTGTAAAGAATGTGAATTAGATGCTGAGAGCTCATAAGGTAGCACCATTGTATAATTAATATTTGCAGTTTAAGATCCCCGGTATGTGGTAGTTTTTTTTTACAGCATTATTCTCCTTTTTTATTTTTTTAAAATTATCCAAATGGGGTAAGATTGAATCATAGACAGTTATTTCATTCATCTCAGGGAACTAAGCATGCAGCTTTCAGAGATTAGGAGTCTTGGATGAATACTGTATTGTGAGGGAAGCCACCCTGAAGGGGCTGAAGACAGAAGAGTGACACCTGCACTACAAGAGAAAGAGAGGGATGAGTGGTTGGAGAAGCAAAAGAGGAGGGAGGAATGTAGAGCCGCTCAGGACAGAGAAGCACAAGAACGTGAGATGCTGTGGAAACGGTTTAATGACTCCCTGAAGATATTGGAAAAGGAGAAGGAGGAGGGAAGGGCTAAGGCCCCGGTTAAGGCAGAGAAGGAGCCAGGAACGGTGGGAAACCCAGACCAATCAAAGGTGGTGGAGGTGGGGTTTGGACAGTGTAAAAAGGGGACGCCATGTGTCTTCCCCCAAACTGGGACTGGGTATGGACTGACAACTGGGAGCAGATGATGATGCCAAAGCCAGAGGCTGAAAGCTACAGAAGACGTGCCCATCACCAATGCTGTTCATATTGGGGTGAACGGGAGGCCCACAAATACAATTGTAAGTGAAAGGAGATCAGAAAGGAACTGGCTTGGGAACAATGGCTAGCCAAGCTGGAGGAGGAGGAGGAGGAAAGGACCGGGAAGATGTGTACCGGGAGGGGGTCAGACTTTGAGAGACGATTACCCCTTCAAATCCCACCACCAGAGGCGTCCTGGGCCCAAACTCACTTCGGAGGTTGGGGCGGAAGTGGGGGAACCGAGCCTTTTCAAGAAGGAGGGGAAGGAAAGTGGTGGAACCAAATCTCCCCAAGAGTAGGAGGGGGTCTGGATTTTTCTGTATTTACTCCATCTTATGAGTCTAAGAACAATCCCTTTACTGTTGATGTTAAAGATGTTGGAACTGTTATCAAGAAACGACCTCCCTAGTTGTGGAAGAACAAAATAAAACACCTGTTTATTCTTTCAAAAACACGTCTTTATTGGAACCAGAAGGACGGGTTGCCTGGGAAAAGCAAGAACCCTCACATGTATACAATTTATATATTATTTTCATGAATGTGGTAGGTGCTAGAACAGTGGTTCTCAACCTGTGGGTCCCCAGATGTTACTGGTCTACAACTCCCAGAAATCCTGGCCAGCTCAGCTAGTGATGAAGACTTCTGGGAGTTGCAGTCCAGGAACATCTGGGGACCCACAGGTTGAGAACCACTGTGTAGAGGGACACTGATTCCCATCCTACTGCTTATTGTCTCTTGAGAGTGCTCTATAAACTTAGATGTCACATGGTGTCTTCTTATACTACCCTAGACCAGGCACTGGGTGTGAAGAGTCCACACTGGGCATTTTTGTATGTGCAGTTGCCTTTGTGTGTAAGCTTTCAAAGTGAGACTGAGCGTTGATCTCACAGGGTTTCCTCCTTTGTCTAACATACTAATTTAGAAACAGTTGTTCATGCATCGCTGAGTGTATCACCTTTATATTTTAAACCAATGCTGGAGGAGTTACTCCCTTACCTTAGGAAATGTGAAAGCCATTATTGTGTTTGTGTCTAGCAGAAGTCTTAAAACTTTAATCAATTTAATGTTCTCAAAATTCTTTGGAAGGAGGAATTAAATGGAAATTAAAATTTTGCACAGAATGCATACCAGAGGAGCATTCCTGGGCCTGTCAAGTGTATGGGGAGGAAAAATAATAAGAATTTCAAGGGAGTACAATTCCCAGCATAGCCATACTGGCTGGGTTACCCCAAGAGCTGCTGTCTCCATATTCAAATAAAAGAATGAAAATGGAATGAAAAGAAAAAGAAAATGATTTTCTTAAGTTCCTATTCCAGGATCTTGCCAACGGGTAGTGTGTGGGATGTGTGCAAATAGCTTCTCCAACAACTGGTATGAATTGTCTTCCTAAGTTCCTACTGCTGGGTAAACAGAGAGATCTCCCAGCTGCCCTGGATGAAATGATCCACAGATTCAGTCTTCAAGCCAGAAGACATATAAGGAACCAGGTTCCTCTGGTTTCCATGGGAGTTGCTGCTACCCTTTGCCATGAGGCCCACTAAAGCAACTATGTAAATATAAACACCGCTTCTCCTTCCTTGGTTATGAAAGAGGAGAAAAATTACCAATTTGCTCAGGAAAGATGCTGTTTCTATACCAGGATCCTTTGTATATATGTCGAGACCTTGGCACTTGTTAGATATCAGGAAAAAAATAAAGTGCATTGTTGTCTTTGAAACCTGCCTCCTGGATCCCAGCTCTTTTGGCTTACGCCAGAGTGTTTATCTCAGCGTAGCAGCTGACTAAGCAATTGATGTGTGCCTCTGGATACCTGATCTTTATGAGAAATCAAATAATACAACAGCCGAGTTGACGTAAGAAGCTTTTAACCCACCTCAGCCTCCTGTTATTGCGGGGAGTGCTGTGAATGGGCAGTTATATAAGCAGTTTTGTGCAGAAGAAACACATGGCAGCAAGACTGGGCAGCGGGGGGGAGGGGGTAAAAAGGCAGACTTTTTTCAAGGGCACTGTGGGAAACAGAATCGTGAAGGCCCAGAACACAATCTTGTTTCCACCCATCTTAGGAAGGAGTGTAAAGATTATTTGGAAGTTGAGTCATGGCTAGAGATGGGCACGACCAGGAAATTTTTTTCCCGAGTTGTCGTTTTTCGGGACAGGTCCGTTTCAGCTCGTTTCCGTTTTTAGAGAAATTTTTCAAAAAATTGTCATTTCGTCGTGTTGTTTGTCGTTACCGCCGCGATTTAACGCGAGTTGACTTCCAGTTCCCAGAGCATGGGGTTAGGGGGTAAGGGCTAGGCTTAGGGTAACGGTTAAGGTTAGGATGGGTTAGTGGGCTGTACCTCTGGGTGCCTCTGGCCCACTAAGAACACAGTGTATGGGTTAGGGTTAGGGTTAGGGTTAGGATTAGGGTTGGTGGGCTTTTAATGCCCTCTCTGGCACATCCAGAAGTC
>JAHTLZ010003542.1:3024457-3042388 GCA_023846285.1 Phrynocephalus versicolor
CTCACTAATCCTGGACTGTCTAGGCCTCCTCCTACTGATTTCAGTAGTGAACATTTTGCAGCCTTTTTTTGATCAAAAATTGAGGCCATCCGCACCGGTTTTGAACCCTGTTGCCCTAGCCCACTCTCGGCATCCCCGGTGGCTGCGCCCCCTCGGTCTCCTCGCATGGTTGAGTTTGGGCCTGTTACCTCACTTGAGGCCTCCAGGGCTATTGCCCACTGCCCGCCCGCGTCCACCCCCTTCGACCCTTGCCCATCATGGCTTATGAAAGCCATTGGCGGGAACATGTCCGAATGGGCATCTACCATCGCCACAGCCTCCTTCAGGGAAGGGATTTTTCCCTCTCGCCTGAAGGAGACTGTGGTAAAGCCCATTCTGAAGAAACCCAATCTAGCATCGGGCGATTTAACGAACTATCGCCCGATTGCTAATGTTCCCTTTATGGGCAAGGTGATCGAGAGGGTGGCCGCGATCCGGCTTCAATCACATCTGGAGGGTGAGCATATCCTGGGTCCATTCCTGTCTGGGTTCAGGCCCGGTCGGGGGACCGAGACAGTCTTGGTCGCTCTGCAAGATGACCTCCTCAGGGGGCCGACAGGGGGTGTTCCTCCCTCTTGGTCCTCCTGGATCTGTCAGTGGCCTTTGATACCGTCGACCACGGTATCCTGCTGGATAGGCTCTCCGAGGCTGGGATCGGAGGCACTGTTCACAGTTGGTTCCGGTCCTTCTTCGGGGACCGTCCCAGCAGGTTCAGCATGGGGGCGAGTTGTCGGCCCCTTGGACACTCCCTTGTGGGGTTCCACAGGGGTCGTCTCTCTCTCCCATGCTGTTCAACATTTACATCAGGCCGCTGGCTGAGGTCATTAGGGGACATGGAGTCTGCTGTCATCAGTATGCTGATGACAGGCAGCTCTATGTCTCCTTTTCCACCGCTGCAGATGAGGCTGTCCGGACCCTCGATCGGTGCCTGGGCGCAGTCATGGAATGGACCAGGGCTAACAGGCTCAAACTCAACCCCGATAAGACCGAGGTCATGTTCTTTGGGGCTTCCCCATCCAGCTACGGTGGCCCATTTCCCACCTTGGAGGGTGTTTCCCTCAGGCCATCGGATTCTGTCCGGAATCTGGGTGTAGTCCTGGACCCGGCGCTCACCATGGAGGCCCAGGTGTTCGCTGTGTCCAGGGCTGCCTTTTTCCACCTACGCCGAATCGCCCAGATTCTCCCGTACCTGGATGGGGACTCCCTTAGAACAGTGGTCCAGGTGCTGGTGATCTCGAGACTGGACTATTACAACGCGCTCTACATGGGGTTGCCCTTGACTCTCCTTCGGCGCCTGCAGTGGGTCCAAAATGCGGCGGCCAGACTGGTGGCGGGTGTGCACCGGTTTGAGCACATCACCTCAGTTCTGGCCTGCCTGCATTGGTTACCCGTTGCAGCCCGAATTAGATTCAAGGTCCTGGTTTTGGTTTACAAAACCCTCCATGGTCTAGGACCTGGCTACCTGACAGAGCGGATGGACCAGCGGTCAACTTCGGCCCGTCCGACTAGGTCGTCGCGGGCACACATGCTGCGTGTGGCCACGCCCAGGGAGGCTCGGAAAACTTGTACTCGTTCCCGAGCCTTCTCTGTGGCTGGCCCGACGTTGTGGAATCATCTCCCAGCAGAAGTGCGCCTAGCAGAGTCCCTGCCTGCCTTCCGGAAGGCTTTGAAAACCCTTCTCTTCCGGGAGGCGTTTGGATGACTTTTTTTCTTTTTCCCCGCCATCTGCTTCTCCTGCTATTGCTGTTTTGTTCTGTTTATGTAATTCACTGTTCATTTAATTTGTTGTGAACCGCCCGGAGTTCCCTTCCAGGAAGACGGGCGGTATATAAGCTCCATAATAAATAAAATAATAAATAATAAATAAACGAGGCCAGCCCCGAGCTCCCGGCCCTTCTTCTCCTCCAGCAGCAGTGGCGGCTTCGGTGAGGCCAAGGACCAGCTCCAGGTGCTCTGAGCTGGCCTCGCCGAAGCCGCCGCTGCCGGAGGAGAGGAAGAAGGCAGGAGCAGTTTGGAGGCGGCAGCCGCGATGCTGGGTCGTGGCTGCTGCCCAATTCCAGTGTCTTGCACCGGGGCTCCGAAATGTAAGTCAAAGCCTGCGACTCAAGTCAAACAGGCCCCTTCTTGTGCAAGTCAAATATGATGTAAGTCAAGCAGTATGTAAGTCAAGGTTCCACTGTATTCAAGGGAGTGGTTGGTCGGTCACTCATGGATGGCTGATATTGAGGACTACAAAGTGGGGATGATCCACACCAGATCTCAGGCACAGATATGAAGAATGCAGTCTTATACACCGCCACCACTTAATTCAGTGGGGATTAGTATTGAGTACAGTAGGACCCAGGTATCCACTGGGGATCAATTCCAGGCCTTCCCGTGGATAATGATAACCGTGGATAAGAGAGAATGCAAGCCCCCCACTGTTGGCTTGCGACAGTAGTTTTGCTTTACGGCTGCTATTTGTGACAGTAGCTTGTTTTCTGGCTGCTGAATTATTTATTTATTTATTTTCTTCTGCCAACTGTGCATAACTGAATCAGTGGTTAATGAATCAGTGGATCTGGAGGTCTTACTGTAGATGCAAACTAGATGGTGCTTGGAGTCAGGCAACCTGCCAATGAAATGAGAGTGCTATTTAACTGACAGTTTAAGTCCCACTTTTCAGTACCTTCCTGCAATTCAAAATAAATTAAGACAATACAGTTTCAGCTAAAACTAAGCAAACAAAAAGTGAAAATACCCCAACACCAATATTCAATAAATATACTCATTTTTAAAATTGGAATCAGCTGTATGCCTTTTCAAGTAATAACTGTCCCCAAACTGGCCAGAATGTTTACTGCTGGTGGCAATTTCTGAATGCTTCAAAGACAGTCTCACAAAGAGCACAGAGAAGTAATCCAGCCTTTCCGTAACTAAGACATCTATAACAATGACCAGCTGTAATTTCTCTGGCAGTGTCATATCACTGATGTCACTGCTCAAATAAAAAAAAGACAGGGGAGTTGAGGGGTTGCCTCAACTTTTGTGTATCTTTTGTAATCAAGTCCAGAAGCAAAATCAGTATTGCTACTGCTAGTCTCAACTAGACAGTAGACCCAATAAATAAAGTACTGAATGGTAAGCCAACATTTACGGAATATACTGTAAATCCCCTCTTGGCAAGAAGTCAGCTCCAGCTTGAACCAGCAATAGGAATTCGACTTCTGTTTAGCAGACAAGGAGTGATGGATGTTCAGGGGATGGGCAGCTTGTAGATTTTATTAGCTGCTTTTTCCTCCATAATTTGGCTGGCTTGCCACTTTTCTGTGGTTAACAGCACTACTAGGGGCAGTCAGACCCAGGACTGTATGTGCAAGACTGAGTCTAGAAGCCCCTAAAATGTTTTTGGGGTTAGGGTGGTGTTTTTTTGTTTTGTTTGTTGAGATAAGTGTGATTTCATTCCAAACACCCATCATATGATCAGGAGTCTGTCTGACCACCCAGTACTTCGGTCTTGTCAGAATTAATAGTGTAATTCTAGGCCCATCAACTCAGAAGTATGTCACCTTAAGTAGGAGTCTGGAGGCGCACGGATTAGCTCAACTTCCACCCAAACTTCTTTTCACCAGAACTCTTCTGCCTGGTACAGCAGGGCTCCTCTTTGTGCTTACAACAAGAGTTACACCTGAAAGGGCTACAATTGTGACATAAGGTACACCATTTACTTGCAGATCCCCCCAATTTGGAAACACTGAAATGAGCCAGAATATGACTTTTTTCAGAGCACTGTTTGCACATGTAACTGTAATTCTAGCGCACAATAACAGTTCTGTTCTTGGACCTTAAACCAGGCAGCAAGTCCCTGTTGGCTCCAGCTCACCAATTAAAGACCAAAATACTTGCATGTGGGTAAGAGTCATTTCTGGTCTCTCCCGCAAGCAGATATAGAGACAGGGTGTGGAGGAAGCTAACAACTGGTTTGTAACTTCTTTTCCACGTCAGAAAACTTCTGATCAGAAGCAAGAGCAGCTGTGCAGTTGTCTCCTTACCATACTAGGTTAAATACTGTACCTTCTCAGTTCTTGCTGACGCCTCAGCAACAGAGCTTGTGAATAGCAATCTGTCTTTGTACCTTTCCGTCTCAAGAGGGATAGGATCCCCTTACCTCCCCTAATGGGGTGCCTCTCACGGGCCTTCATCAGACTGACACTGCAAGAACGCGACTGGGCTTTCCAGCGTCAGGCGACCCTGGCTTCCTTCCCCAGTCCCAACCCCACCGCGTACTGGCTAGTTCGGTTCTCAGATACTGTATTTATTTATTTATTTATTTATTTATTTGGGGGGGGGACACAAAGGGTTCTTTGTAATCGGCACAAGACTTAACGCACGAAATAACGATCGTTATAGCCGCCGGAAGATGAAGCGCTCAGCGATTTCTTCTCCCTTTGATCACAGCCACGTCATTTATTGCCTCCATACATCCGTACAGAGAGCTTTTAAAAAACAGCTGACCTTTTACAACAGAAGCGCTAACTCCCGGCTTGTCTGCCTTAAAGGTAGAGGTTTTCCCCCGGACCTGGGTGCTACTCGTGTCCGACTCTAGGGGGCGGCGCTCATCTCCGCATTCAAGCCGAAGAGCCAGTGTTGTGCACGTCCGTGCTGGCCACGTGACCGGCACGACTGCAAGGAAACACGACCTTAGCTGTTTCTCGTCCAGGAGGAGGGGTTCGAGAGAATTGCCTTCCTCCCGATCTTTGGGGGGGGAGGGGGGAGAGCGCCGTAAATGCAACCTCAGCGCCTTCGACGCCGCAGGCCGCCCTCCCGTGACTCCCCCCCCCACCCTACCGCGAGGTTCAAGATGATGATGATGATGATGATGAGCCGGCAGCAGTATTGTCCTCCGGCGAGACCCCCGCGCCACCCTGCCCTGCCCCACGGGCGAGCCAAGGCAGGAAAGGAGCGGAGGGGGGGGGGAAGGGAAGGGAAGGGGGGCGGGGCGAGAGCGCGGGGAAACCTTCTAGGTCAGAGGACAAAAGAACCTCCGCCGCCCAATCAGCTCCTCTCACGGGGCGCTTTTTTGTCACATCCAGTTCCATTCCGGTGTCTCCGCGTTCCATGGACGGTCCCATTGCACGGAGGAGGGGAGTTTAATCTCTCCCCCGCTTCGTGATCGCCGCCGCGGGTCGAAAAGCCCCGAAGCGGCCCGAAGCAACCTCGGGACGTCGGGACACGGCTGAATTTCAGTTTTCTGCGCGGTCTTTTCCTTTCCGCGGGCGCTGTGCCTCCTCCCTCGGGACTCTCCGCCTCCCCCTGACGAGAGGAGCAAATGGATCCGCCCGTCCGGGTATAAAAGGAGAGCGCAGCACATGCTTGGTTTAGACCGAGGAGGGGGGGGGAGCGTTGGGTTGTAGTTGTTGGTGTGTTGTGAAAAAAAAATAGTGGTAGTGGTAGTTGGGGGGTGTTTACGAAGGAGGGGGTGCAAAGGGAAGCAGAGGAGGATCGCGCCCGTGGGTCGTTGTAAAATAATAATATAATAATAATAAGAAGAAGAAAGCGAGACGGAGCTCTGGTGTTGTGTAGAGTGAGTGGGTTGGGGAAAGAGAAGGGAGCCCGGCGAAGAAGCGGCGGCGGCAGCCACGGAAGCCCGTGTCCGTTCGGTCCCGGTGGCCAGGCGCCCCTCCTCCTCCTCCTCCTCCTCCTCCTCTTCCTCTGTTTTTTGCTTTCCGCCTTGGCCAGTTTTCGAAGGTTTCGCAGCACCGATCCGACCGACCGCCTTTGGATCCCAGGGAACGGGGGTCGCCTTTAGGGCGCCTGCCCGTCCTTTTTATCCAAGAGCGCGGCGGGCGACAACCTCCGCTCTTGCCCTCGCTCGGGTTGTTTTTGTTTTTCGTTTTTTTTTTTTTTTTTTTTTGAACCGTCTTCCTTCTTCCTTCGCTCCCTTCGCTTAGTCGGAGAAACCGGCCCCAAACTCCGCTCTCCGGCCCTGCTCCCGCCTCAAACCCCCCCCCCGCTGGGCTTGGGGCCGAGCGGTGTCTCCCTCCCTTTCCGCCAAGGGATGCTTTGTCCTGTCCGGACTGCCCCAGCCAGCAGCACCCAACCGGCAGCATGAGCCTGGCCAATGAAACATACGTCTTCATAAAAGACATAAAGCCCGGACTGAAAAATTTAAATGTCGTCTTTATTGTGCTGGAAATCGGTAAGTGGGGTGGGGAATCCCTTGGAACCATCGCCTTTTTTTTATTTTGCACCCCACCCCCACCCCGTAGTTTTCCCGGTTCCCCTACCCGCGTTAGTTCTCTCTCACTCCCGCTACTTTGCTCAGGAGTGAGGTAGGTGTGTGTGTGTGTGTGGGTGGGTGGGTGGGTGGGTGGGTGGGAGAGAGCGGGTGACACGTGGTCACTTCCAGGAAGAGGTTGGGAGTTAACTTCCGTGCTGCCTCCCACCTTTGCTTCTTCTCCTAACCTTAATTAGGTCCCCTCTCCTTGCCAGGGTAGTCTAAAACTTTCATTTTTTTTCCTTTTGGGCAGCCCTCCCTTTTAAATAGGCCCTGCCGCCCCCTCCCGTCCATTATACATGTGTCTGAACTCTTGGTTATTATTTTCCCAGTTCTTCGTGGAAGGCTTTTCATGTCTTCCCCAACTCATGTGGGTGCCATAGACGAATAACTTGAGATCTCAGGTCTCTCCTTTTCTCTCTCTCTTTTCTTCTCCCACTGTTTCCTTGCAGGGCGAGTCACCAAAACCAAAGATGGGCACGAGGTGAGGTCATGCAAGGTAGCCGACAAGACCGGCAGCATCACCATCTCGGTGTGGGATGAACTAGGAAGTCTCATCCAGCCCGGGGATATCATTCGATTGACAAAAGGGTACGTAATACAGGAGGAGGGGTGGGGGAGAGAGTGATGGAGAGGGAGGGTGTCCAAGGCCCTGAGAGCAGCCCCCCCCCGTGTGTTCTTGTGAACCCTTCCGGTTTTCTTTTTCACCGGAAGGAGAGTTGGGTCTGACTTGGCTTTGGTCTTCCTCTTTTGTGCTGCAGCGCCAAGTGCAAGGTGGCAAGGCAACAACAGGAACAGGGGGACTGTTTGACCGTTGATGGGGGAAGCAGATTAGATGTGAGCGAGGCAAGTCCTGTTCTGCTGAAGTCTGGATCATTCCCCATCTCAAATATAGGACCAATGGCAGAGCAGAGCCTGTGTTCGCAATATGGGGAGGGGGCGCGGCTTTGCCTTGGCCAGTGACCAGGATAATCATGGTGTCTCTTTGACACACACTTTCTGTCTGTCTGTCTGTCTCTCTCTCACTCTGTCTCTCTCTTTCACACACACACACACAGAGAGAGAGAGAGAGAGAGAGATCATTTGTAGATGATTGGGACAGATCCAGTGCCATCCTATCTGGCTTGATGTGCAGCGACGCCTTCTTACTTGGCTGTAGTAATTTCTGACTCATCTCTTTCAAAATCAGCTGGTTTCCTTTTCCTCCCCTCCTGGGAAGCGATGAGGCACCCACTTTTCCTGTGTGGTGTGTTCTTTTTTAAAAAATTGTCCCACTTGTAGAAAGACTGGGCACGCCAAGGGCAGTTATATGTATTAGAAAAGGGGAAGCTGGATTGTTCTTCCTTCCCAAGTGACCCAGGAAGTGTGAAGGCTTGTGTTGACAACACAGTGGATTCCAAGAAAGAAGACAGCAGGAGTTGCAGCTGCAGAGCATATGAAGAAGAGGTCATAAGAAATCTTTCCTCCCATAGCCGTACTTATGCCAGCTTGGTTTGGCAAGAGGTATTTGGCATCTCCTGCCCTGTCTGGATAGCCCCGTGAGTTAGGCCTCTGATTGCAGAGCCAGAGGTTAGGAGTCTGATTCCCCTCTGTGCCCCCCCACCACCACCAAAAAAACAAAACAAAACAAAAAAAAACCAGTTCCTTCCAAACACACGGTCCCGTTTGATTGTACCTGTGCGACACACAACCACATTGTCATTTTTGCCAGTGCCTAACAGCCTGCGGTTTGCCATCCCCTAACCTCTTTTATTCTAGTCTACCAGAAAAGGATTTGTGAAGCTGAATCCACAACCCTGTGTGCATACTTTATGGAAGAGATGTGTAGCATCCTGATTTCCTTACGCAAGCTGTAAAAACCTGTGTATGCCCATACGTTGGAAATCTCTTTGAAACTTGATATAGGAAGGGATTGAGGAACCAGGTTGTAATGTGGGTTTTAAATATGCTGCAGTGGGTTTGTTTGACCTCTTTATGTGAGCTACCTTCATGCCACAAGGGAGAGAGCCTGGCACGTTTTAGAATAGGGAGAAGCAGAAGAAACAAATGGAGCTTGCAATGACATCAGCAGCAGATCAAAGGTGTTGCTGCGTTACATTGTTTTCAAAACATAATTAAAAATGGGCACTTAGATGATGGTTATTTGTATCCATATTACCTGGCTCATCAGTTACTTCCAGCAAGTAACAGAAGTTTTCCTACTGTATTTTTGAGAGAAAGCTTTCTGCCCTTATTTTTGCTTTTAAAAGTGGGGGTAAAATAGAGTAAATGTATTGGTTCTTATTCAGATTTTATACTAGCTGTGCATTTCTTAAGTGGCTTTATATATGCCACCTTATCCTCAGCCACCTGCTCACCGATGGTGAGTGTTATTGCAATATGCATTGCAGGGTGTTAATGTAAGGGTTACAGAAAGAATGCGCACAAGGTGCCCTTAAATAATCAAACATGCTATAAAAGGCTAAATGTTTGATTGTTAAGGAAATTGAAGTGGTAAACATCAGCAACGCTATCCTTAGCAGCAATGCCCCCCCCACAGCAGAAATGTGTCCAGCGGTAAATGCTGCTTTAAATAATTGCTAGATGTTCTTTTATCAGGTGAGTGTGTGTTTATGTACATGCCGATAGCAGTTTTTCAGAAAAGAGAAAAATTCCCTCCCTCATTTAGGTTTAGATTCACTGTATTTGTTTGCACATCTGGGGTGCTTGGAGCTTTCTTACTGCTTCCCATTGAAACTCTTCCCTGCTAAAAGTGGCTCCGAGGTTCTTGAACTACAACTCCCAGAAATCCTGCCCAGGATAGCTAGTGGTAGAGGCTTCTGGGAGTTTTAGTCCCAAGAACCTCTGGGGACCCAAGGTAGGGAACCACTGCTTTCAATGTGCCGCGTGGGGTGTTGTTGTTTTTGTAGCAAAAGGCTGTCGTGCCCAAGACTGCAGAATCTATAAACAAGCTCCTATTGAATTGGCTCAGGAGTCGAACATGTTGACCGCAGACGAGCCTTAGTTCTCTCTTGTCATGATGGCAGCCTGAAAGGCCACTGGAGGAGCCAGAATGGCCTTGGCTTTCCTCTTTGGCTACAGTGACAGTGCGTGGAGCACATAACCGATGGCAGCTTGCCTTCAAAGCTGGCAGGAGTCCCAACCTTCCTCTGCACACCGAGGCCACTGGTGATCTAGCCTGAGAGATAATGGAATTTGTAGTCTGACTTGCTTTGGAGACATTTGAGGTGCAGAAAAATTGATGTCCGTAGTTGTGGAAGTGAACCAAGTCAACTGGTTTTTAAAACCGCTTCTCAGCTCTGAATTCATTGGTCAAACAAGAAGGATAGTCATGGGACAAAAGGGGGTCATCCCCGCTATGTCCCCCCCCCCCCAGGAGCCGCTTGGAAGAACGCTCAGGTGCAAACATGGGAGACACAAGTAAATTATCTCCAGAATTCTCATACATTCTTCCTTGGGGGGGGGGGGGGGGCAGCAGCCATGGTTTCCTCGCTCAGCCATTTAGAATGCTTGAATCGCCACACACCGATGTGCTTCTCCAGCAGGATGTCACCCTTGCGGTAAATGCAGTACACTTCTCAAGTTACACCTTGGCCCAGTGCTTGCAGACAGCATTAAGGTCACTTTCCATTTGTAGCCGAGGGAGTGAGTGAGGGGCAGTGCCAAATCGATGACTGACTTGTTTGGACATGACAGTCTGAACTGGTGATGTGGGTGCCATCTGTCGAGGTGTGAAAACCTTGGCAACCCAGAGGGGGAAATGGTGTTGCGGGGGGTGGGGGTGGATTGAGCATGGGCAATGCTTTTAGGCTCAGGAATGGGCCCTCTCAGAAAGAGGGTTGGGTGTATTAAGTTAAGAGGACTTAACTGAAAGGTGAAGGAGATAAAGGGGGGGGGGCTATCAAATACCAGCCTGCTGTGGACAGGCTGTTAAAAGTCCAGTGAGTTACAGCTCACAACAACTTCTCCCCTACACTGGATTGTGCATTGTCTAGTTCCAGTTGTTCTCAACCGCTGGGTCTCCAGATGTTCCTGGACTGCAACTCCCAGAAGCCTCCACCACTCTCTTTGCTGGAAGGGATTTCTGGGAGTTGCAGTCCAGGAACATCTGGGGACCCCCTGGTTGAGACCCACTGGTCTAGTCATTCCCTTAACTTAGGGTTGGGGACACGGGCAAGTTTAAGGCCTATTTTGTTCCCACCTTGCAGTGTGCGCGTGTGTGTACACCTATAGACTGCCAGGGGGTGGGGGGAGAACCCTACTACCACAGGAAGTGGATGGAAATTCACATCCAGTTTGGTAAAATGGCTATTGGGGGCCCTGTAAAAGGTGAATTGCAACTTTGGGGGGCATCGGAGAGCAGCCATTCACCTTTATTTTATTTTGCAGGAAAAGGGCCAGCAAAAAACGTCTGGAGAGGTGCCCGTGGCCCTTGCGTGCTTTACCTGTTTTGTTTGCAATTGCAGAAATATATAGGGGTTCACTTTTCTGCTGGCTAGATAGCTCAGTGGTTTAGATATCTGACTGCAGAATCAGAGGTCAAATTCTTCCCTGTGCCGCCCAGGGGGAGAGCCAGCCTATGTAGCCTTGGGCAAGGCGGCCCCAGAAGAAGGGAGCGGTCAATGAAACGGTTCTTAGTTTCAGGAGACAAACGGGTGGCTTGTGAGGGTAGGCAGTTCTGTCCAGCAGCATATTTTGTTGGGTTTGCAAGGAACAAAGCCTTTTGATTTCTGTAGGCCAGCAGTATCTTGCGAGGGGTGTGGTGGCTCAGCGGGATACAGTACTGAAAACTGTCGGCTGCAAAGTCGGCAGGTCAGCGGTTCGAATCCCGGGTGCCACGCAACAGGGTGTATTCCCGCTGTTAACCCCAGTTCCTGCCAACCTTGCAGTTCGAAAGCATGCAAATGGAAGTCGATAGTCTTTGAAGATTCTCAGTCATCCAGGTGAGTTTATCTGGAAGTTGAGTCATGGCAACTGGACTTCTTTCTCTTGAGAGATAGACTCAAGAGATCTGTCTATCTCTCAAGAAAAAGAAGTCCAGTTGCCATGACTCAGATTCCAGAGAAGTAGATAAATAGGTACCACCATAAACGGGAAGGTAAAACTGTTTCCTTGCAGCCATGCCAGCCATGTGGCCACGGACTTGCACAACACTGGCTCTTCGGCTTGAATATGGAGATGAGCACTGCCCCTAGAGTTGGACATGACTAGCATGCATGTGCGGTGGTGGGGGGACCTTTTACCTTATGTCTGATTTCATCTGGTTTGGGGTGTGTGATAGGTAAAGAGAGATCAATCAAAAACTTCACAATTCCCTTTAGTAGTTTATTAAAAGGCACATCTTGACCTTTAGTTAGTCATCTCAATCCAGGTAAAGTTGTTTATACTAAAATACCCCTGTGGACAGTGGTGCTGTTTGGTGGCACCTAAAGGCCTGGCAGTGAAAGTAGTACCTAAGCTTGAGAAATCATTGCTGGATTGGCCCTTCTAAATTCTCTGGTTTTGGGGGTTTCCATTGTGTGTTTGAATGATTGCTGACATTTGTTGTCCTTTAGCTTTTAAGACAACTCGTGGTTTAGATAAAAAATTTTTGGATTTACCCGTATATACTTGAGTATAAGTTGACCCGAGTATAAGTTGGGGCCCCTAATTTAAACCCCCAAAATTGGGAAAATTTATTGACGCAAGTAGAAGCCTAGGGTAGGAAATGCAGCAGGGCCTGGCAACTCTTCCTTTGTGAGCTGGGTGTGTGTGTGATGTTTAAAATGACTTTTAGCCACCAAGGCAAGTACTTGAGTTGGTGGCTAAAAGTCATTTTAAACATGGGGTCGGGGGCAGGAGAAGTGGCTCACAATGTTTAAAATGACTTTTAGCAACCAACCCAAGCTTGCCTCAGTGGCTAAAAGTATTGACCCGAATATAAGCCGAGGACCCCTTTTTTCCAGCCCAAAATTAGGGCTGAAAAACTAGGCTTATATTTGAGTATATACAGTAAGTCATGAAAAAGTCAATGAGAAGGTTTAAATTGTGATTTAGAACATAATTTGAATAAATTTGATTTAAATCAAATCCATCCTACTTTCTTAAACCAGTTCTGGAGGATTAAGGATTTAGCAGCGCGGCACATAATCTGAAATGAGGACATCTTTCCCTTTTAACGTCTTGGTGGTACAGCCGAAGCAGTCAGCGCTATAGCAGGAATGGGGGAATAAAAAGTCTTCCAGATGTTTACCTCCATTATATTTTGCTGCAGGCTGAGCAGGCTGTGGCTGTTGGGAATGAGAGTTTAATACTGCCTGAGGACCCCCGTTTCCCCATGTCTGTGCTGGGATCCCATCTTTGATGAGTTCATAACTGACACAGCTGTAACCGGGTCCTATGTCACTCCCGTAAAGCCAGCAGATCAGAGTAGCACAGAGAGACATTTGCGAAGAGATCCAGAGAGTTGTGTAACACTAGAAAAGCAACTGTGGCATAGAATTAACCTCACAATGACAGAGATCCCCTGCCATTCCGCGGTTCATATACTGCGGTCCTGGTATATTGCGGGACCGCAGTATATGAAAGGCAAGGGCCCCTGGGGTAAACTGCTTGGGCCTGTTTGAGGCCTACTGCACTTAACCCAGGCCTGGCAGGTTGCCCCAAATGGGCCTCCAACAGGCTTCCCGGGCCTGTCAAAGGCCCCAGAAATGGTTTCCGACAAACCGGAAGTGACTTCCAAAAAAACAGAAGCACCTTCCGGATTGCAAGAAACCACTTCTGGGGCCTGGGAAGCCTGTTAGAGGCCCATTCAGGGCAGAGCCATGCCCCCCCCCCCAGTCCTGACCTGACTCAGCATCCCCATATCGCGGATTTTCAATTATCGCAGGTCAGGTCAGGTCCCTAACCCCCACGATAGGTGGGGGATTACTGTTGTTAGGGAAACTCTGTCTATGCTTGGCATGCATTGGGCATGATCCAGAGGTGAGCATTTCAAAGCCACAGGGCCGAATCCAGTTTGTGCCATCGGCCCACCTAACAGTAGCATATGTGGTGGAACATCTGTGCAACTTGTGGCAGGATCCAGGGTCCAGCTAATGATCCGGTAGGTTCCAACCCAATGGAAAGTGCCACAGTGCTTGGGTGGATCTATGGCAGCACTCTTCTGGATTCTGTCCCTTGATTCCCGTCGATCATGTTTTTAGCTCTGAGTTTTTGAAATCGGGACAGGGAAGATATGGCTGACTTCTGTTTCTCCTGTCAAATTGGAATGGGAGTTCCTTTCTCTCTCTCTCTCTCTCTTCCAGTGTGTCTAACCTTGCCGGTGCTCTCTTGACTAGGTATGCCTCTCTGTGGAAAGGATGTCTTACGCTTTACACTGGAAGGGGAGGAGAGCTTCAGAAAATTGGGGAGTGAGTATCTCATTCTGTGCCAACTCGGTACATTTTGCTTGAAGCGTTGCCCTTTTGCGAACGGGAGTGGTGGGGGTCTGAATCCAGGTCACCCACAGATCTTACACAACCCCTGTTTATCTCCTCCATTGTTACTGCTTTGTGTGGCTTTAGCCAGCTGCTGTGTCAGGGACTCATGTTCTTGAGACTTGGCTTCCTTTTTGCTACGTTGAAAACAAATGTTTTGCAATCCCTGCTGGTGATGGCTTATTAAAGACAGCCTGGTTGCTCCTGTATCTCCCTCCTACTGGTTTCCAACTGGCCTGGCTTCCTTGCTTTACATAAAGCCGCAAACAGGTGAGTTCAGCCGCGTAAAGTGATCTGTGTTGGGTTAACGCATTGTCGTCTTCAAGGACTTGCAGCACTGCAAACTGAAGTCCTCTATTTATCCACAGGCCAGGTACGGTAGAGGCAGCCGCAGTGCGAGCTTCCACCTTCCTACTCTGGTCATGAGCTCCAGCATGTCTTGGAGGAGCCAGCCTCCCTAGGGGTGTAAAGGTAAATTTCCCCCTCCATTTGGCCAAGTTTCCTGTGGAATAACAGTAATGATGATGGCGGTGGTGATGCTGGTCTTTGCTAGGAGCCGGGGAACCTTTGGCCCTTGGGATGTGCTGACCTACACCTCGTCATCATCCCTTGCCATCAGCCATCGTGAACAAGGCTCTTGGGAGGCGCAGGCCATCACATCCGGGAGGGGGGGCAGAGAGGTTCCCTGTACCTGGTCCAAACTTGGAAGTCTGCCTTCCCCAAATTAGCATCCTCCAGATGTTTGGGATGATGACTCAGGCCAGGTTTTTGAGGCCTTCAGAGTGGAGGTCCTTTGCTTGCTACCATCTCAGGGGCACATTCTGTGGGGAATGTGGAAAAGTGTCTTTGTAGTAACTGTCCTCAGGCTCTACACTTACTCCTGAGGGTAGGATCGCCGTGTGTGTCTGTCTGTCTGTGTGTCTGTCTCCACACTTGCTCCTCAGGGGAGGATCACCGTGTGTGTGTGTGTGTGTGTGTGTGTGTGTGTGTGAGAGAGAGAGAGAGAGAGAGAGAGAGAGAGAGAGAGAGAGAGAGAGATCTTTCTGCCTATTTTCAGGCAAGCCTGTTGAACTAAAGAAGGGGCTTTTAACTTGGTGAGTGCTGTCTCTTCCTCTCTTGGTG
This sequence comes from Phrynocephalus versicolor, assembly GCA_023846285.1. NCBI lineage: Eukaryota > Metazoa > Chordata > Lepidosauria > Squamata > Agamidae > Phrynocephalus > Phrynocephalus versicolor. The sequence continues at coordinate 3,039,332 of JAHTLZ010003542.1, forward strand.
GGTGGTGTGCTTTTCACTGGTCCTTCACGTTTCGGAAGGCTTCCCCGCTCCCTTTCGTATAGCATTCGTGCTGTATAATTGTTGCCTGCCTTGAGTCCAGTTTCATGGGGCAAAAGCAAGATACAGTGGTGCCCCAACTTAAGAGCAGCTTGACTTAAAAGCGGAAAACTGTTGGCATTTTAACTGCCACCTTACAATTTTTAGATATGGTCTGCTCGACTTAGAATTTTTTTGATTTTTTAACTTATTTTTTCAATTTTTGAGATAGGTACCCCAACTTAAGAGTAGTTCAACTTAAGAGCATGCATTCAGAACGGATTAAATTCGTAAGTCGAGGTACCACTGTCTAAGCAAAACAGCTAGTCTACAGTATCCGGAGGAGGCCATGCTGGAGAAGGGCAGTAAAAGATGTGGTGGGCCACATGGCTTCTTGGCATCTCTCACTTTCAGATCAGCTTTGAGTGGGGCTCTGTATCAAGAGCTGTAATAACAACTGAAAAGCACACCAGGATCTGATTCACACACTCAGTTGAGCTCAATGGCAAATGCCTTGTCAAATAACTTGATGGGTCAAGGAATGGACGATCGCATTAAAAACACCAACATGCTGTGTTGGGCATAGCAGGTTTAGGAGTAACTTGGTCAGCTGTGCTTTACCGATAGCTGTTGAGGCAGGGACCGGATAGAAGTACAATTGCTGGCGTGAAAGGTTTTGTTTCAGTTTCTGTGGATTCCTTGTTTGATGTGGACCGTGTTTCTGTTCAGCTAGGTGGCGCTCAACAAATACTAGTCTGGGCCCAGTTTTTTCCCCCCACGTGGCTGGAAGTCTGCTTGGCAGCGTTTTGTCCACAGAAGTTCAGAAAAGTGGATTTCAGCGGGGGTGGGGGATTTGCTGTGTGATATTTCAGCTATAGTTGTAGGGGTTTTGTTGCTTTTAAAGCAGAGGAATTTAGTCTTTGGATGTCCATCAGTCTGAGCCAGCATGTCTGTGGGGCAGACTTCACAAGAGCTGTAGTTTTCCAGTGCCAGTAAGGCTACTACTGGCTCTGCTTGAAACCTCCTTACTTTAAACTTGCTCTGCTGTTGTACATCCTCCTAGCTCTCGGGCCTGGCTCAACCACTAGGCTGAGCGTGGTGGCTAGCCCAGCTAGTGAGGGGAATCCAGAGCAGCCAGCAGGGCTGCCCTCCAAAGGCGCTGATGACTGCTGCCTCGCTTCCTCCAGGCCACATTTTGCACTGGCTATGAACATGGCTGTTTAGGTTTCTCTTTCTCCTGCAGAATGCCGGTGCTGTGGCATGCTTACCTCCTCGGAAAACTTTCCCTGTAAAAGAGAGGATTTGTGTATTTTTTTTTTAAAATGCAGCACTAGCTTTTTGTGTAAATAGGTGCTGACTGGCGGTCCCTGCCACTTTTCAGCGAGGTGTGCCAGGGGAGGAAGGAGCCATGATGGTGCTAAGAGGCAAGCAGTAGCACTGTTGCATGCTGTTGACGTCTCTATGCGCCTAGATGTATTTATCTGAAAGGAAGGCACCTCTTGATGGAACTTGCACCCTGGGTTGCAACCCAAATGCCCAATGTCTCTATTTCGTGCACACGTGAAGAAATCCCCCCCCCCCCCAGATTCCCTCACGACCGGAGGAAAAACTGTCTTGGAGGATGCACAGGGGTGGAAAATCCTCGTGTGGAGAGCGCCAAAGGAAACTACACAGCTTAGAGGCCACCTGAGTTGCAATCCTTTATAGACAGTTGGATCCCTGTGCAGGGGTGCCTCAACTGACTCCACTGCTGTGAAGGCACTAGCAAGGGAACCGACCTTACTTGGAAATAAGCCGTTTGGAAGTGAAAGGAATGCGCTACTTCTGGGTTCAGGGTGAGGATATTCCACAAAAGATGTTGTTGGCCTTTCATGATGCCATTCCCCCCCCCCTCCACAGGTTCTGCATGGTGTACTCAGAGGTGCCCAACTTCAGTGAGCCCAACTCGGAGCATCTTGGGCCGTCCAACAAAACGGTATGTCAGCCATGTGGCCTTTCAGACCAACGTTGGGGTCTCTTGAGGCTAGGATTGTCTGAGACGGGGGAGTTTGTGCCCGTCCAGAGGTGGGGAATGGCTCATGCCACCAGCAACGAGTCCCAGGAACCTCGGGAAGGTCTTAAGTTTCCTCGCCCGACTGCCGAGCATTCTTGAAGTGCGGCTTTTAGGAGGAGTGGGTTGTGTTCTTTTTTTTTTTTTTGGAGTTGGTTGTTTAAAGAGAAGGGGCACAAGCTGAGCGTTGCGTGTTGCCAGTCTGTTGTGGCTAGGGCTACCTCCAAAACAACAACAACAACAAACTCGTATTCCATTCTGTGCCATGGAGTTGGCTGGTTAGATTGTCTTAACCTGTTTCTCTCTTACACTTGTTTTAAAGGCCCAGGGGGAACAGAGTAATAATGCCCTTCCATCAACTAATGTGGGTACTTGTACTTTTGGGCCAACTGGTAAGTAAATAAATGTGTGAGAGTGAATTGGGGAGTAGGGGCAGAGGGTTTTTTTTTGTTTTTGTTTTGTAAATGCAGCTGGAGGAATACCATGCTGCTTAATTTATTCCAGGGATGTTGGCATGCCTTTGAGTCTGAGTCTTTGGTATCAAGTTTACCAAGTTCTGAGTTCTTATTAAAAACAACCCCCCCGGGGTGTGGGTGAGGGTGGTTCTGGGAAGGAGCGAGTGAGTGAGTGCTGAGTCAAGCCCGCGTCATTGAAAAACAAAACTCGTGAGTTGAGTCACTGGTGCGACTTAGTTCTGACTTGACAGCAAGTCCCACAACTCGAGTCCTCAGCCCGGATTTATCCTCAGGTGGGTGGACCATCTCAGAGCCCAAACGTAGCAGCACTTTAGGAGGGGGGGTCTCTAGCCACTCTCCATGCCTCCAAATGCAAAATGAAATAAAAAGCTATAATATTTGCCTTATGCTTTCTGAGGGACCTGAGATGGGATCCTGCTGTGTTTGGGCCTTTCATCTCACTCCCAACTATTTATTTATTTATTTATTTATTTATTTATTTATTTATTTATTTAT
>JAHTLZ010003542.1:3042398-3062331 GCA_023846285.1 Phrynocephalus versicolor
TATTTATTTATTTATTTATTTATTTATTTATTTATTTATTTATTTATTTATTTCATTTTTATACCACCCGTCTTCCTGAAGGAACTCCGGGCGGTGAACAAAAAGGGCAAGACAAACCCAAAAGGAACAATACATCAATCAAAACGAAAATAAAAAACGATATAAGAGAATAAAATATAGTGTATAATATAGTTGTTCCTTCAGGAGCAACTACTTGTTTTTTTTCCTTATAAGAGAAAAAATACAAGTATATTGTTCTTCTTAAAAGGAAAAATACTTTAGATTACTGGAAGAATGCAGATATTTTTCTCGGTAGCAAAGATTTTAAAAAAGCAAAAACCCAGGGGGCTAAATCCAGTGTTAATTCAAACTAGGGTAGACCCATTGAAGTCAGTGCAGTTCTTGCTTTTTTGAGATTAGCAAGTCCCGTTTATCTGAGTGTATTAAAGTATATAACCCTATTGTGCAGATAGGGATTTGTTATGTTCAAGGAAATATAAACTGCTAGCAGAGATTAGCAGTGTTGTGGAAGAATAAATGCACTTAGTGATTATGGAGCTAGGAGACACATGAACAAGGCAATAGAACTTAGTACAAAACTTATATTCCAAATGTACACATGACAAAGAGTAATATACAATGACAATATAAAAAGTACAGCATATAGCGAAGATACAACAGCATGGGGAAAGCTGCCTCTCACCTTGGGCAGTCCCACTTTACATTGGCTTGCCTGCTACAGTACTTTTAGACATGCAGCTCCCTGCTGCAGCCCAATCAGATCCTTGATGAAGTGACGGCGATCAAACTATTCCACCTGGCACTAATCATCCTGACCTGACAGGCTCATTGTTCTTTGACCTGTGTCCTAGACCTCATGCACACTCTTGTCTAGTTCATGCCATGGCACCATTTACAGAATCCATTTTGTAATCTGTTAAATACGTATTGCAGACATTCCGTCAAAACTACAATCCTTAACGGAGTGGGCCTACCAGCATTAAAGTTTAAAAAACAACAACAGTGTGGTTCTCGCTCCTTCTGGAAAGGGACAACTAGTTGTGAGACACAGCCACTCCGCAAGCATGCTTCCCTTCCTGTTGGACATTATTTGGAGGGCAAAAACCTTCGTCCAGTGCAGCAGCTGCTTCACTCTGCCTGACCTCACCTCCTGTCTGCTCCCCCCCCCCCCCGCCTTCCCTCCCAGGAGTGTGATCTTCTAGCCTCAAGCCAACTGGGAGGGAAACAAGGGGCCTTCCTTCCCAGCAAATCCCCCCCACCCGACATGTGCACCCTCAGAGTGCAAACACAGCAGAAAGATTAGCTTCAGTCCAAACCCTGGTTGGTGTTGAAGAGTTCATCCACGGTTATACTTTCATGGTTTAACGTTTTAAAAATGAGCTTGCATGATCCCAGCCCTAAGCTTTCCTCCTTTCTCCTCCGTTCTGCCTTAGGAGCATCTTATTTTGGTCCCCACCAATTGCAACTTAGTCGTTTGTTTCTGAAAAAAAAAGTTTAAATCATCTTTGGCAATAATAGCAGGCCCAGAGGTCAGTTTTCTTCCCTGGTTTCCTCCAGAGGCCACACAGGTGCCCCCAAAGCCTCTCCTCTCCCAAATTAAAATCAGAATGGTCTAGAGCAGTGATGGCAAACCTTTTAGAGACCGAGTGCCCAAACGGCAATTTTTTGCTAAGTGCCAATACAGCCATTTAACTTGATTCCAGGTGGCTGTGAAGGGGTGACGTTGGGTGCCACCAGAAAGGGCTCCGTGTGCCACCTTTGGCATCCCTGCCATAGGGTTCACCAACACTGGTCTAGAAGTTCACTTGGAGTCTTGGATAAAGACTATTTGGGGGAGGGGGGAGACTAACGATGCAAGTCATTAGTCAAGTCAAACAAGCGATGCAAGTCAAACAAGGCCCCTGGGACTTGTTACAGTGGTGAGCTGTCACTCCCAACGCGCTCATATATTGGCCCTTGTGCACAGGTCTTGATTCCTGTTCACTGAGCCACCTGAAGGCCATGTTAATTAACAGGATGGCAGTAGAGCAGCTAATGGCAATCCCAGAAGATTCTTCTGCCCTCCCTCTTTTTGCTGGGTCTTGTCACAGTGATCTGTTAATAACATATGTGCGCATTAGTGCACATTGTCTGCTTGGCTGATTGGAAAGAGCACTGTAACTCCCAACCCGGCCCCAAACGTGGATGCCCATGGCACTTTCCCCATTTTAACTGATACCAGCACCTCTCTCATTATCTTGCACTGCTCGTCTCCCTGCCAGTTTATGCCATTTTTCTCCTGCCCTTCTCTCATCTGCGTGGTCCTCACAGTCCCCATTCCTTACAGCCTAGATCAGTGTTGGCGAACCTATGACACGGGTGCCAAAGGTGGCATTTGGAGCCCTTTCTGTGGGCACCCGACATCGCCCCTTCACAGCCACCTGGATTCAGGTTAAATGGCCATACTGGCACTTTTTGCGAAAAGTTAGTGGTTTTGGAATCGCAGCTTGGGCCCTCGGTCTCTAAAAGGTTTGCCATCCCTGGCCTAGATCCACATGCTTTGGCCGTAGCGGCGCGGCTGTAAGGTGTGGGCCCCAGACGCCTCTACACAACAGTTTTGGAAGTTTGCTTCCAGAAGCAACAAGATTTTGGTGGAGGAGAGAACTGTGCTGCCCAATCCAGGGCAGAACCCTGGGACCGTTCTTCTGGCCCGTGGCGGTGCATGAGGATGCTAGAAATGAACAGGCTCCCCATGTTGTTGTGTCCTTAGCTTTCATCAGCAGGCGATGCACGACGGTGTGCCGCAGCGAGGGCCCTGCCCGTTTTATTTCTGTCCGTCCTTTTCCTTTGAGCGCCCATCTCAGTTTTTAGACCAGCAGGCCCGTCCCTGGGTCTGCGTTTGGTCCCTGGTTTCGGCAGTGCACGGGAGGGGTTTCTGCTAAGCCACCGGAGCATGTGTGACAGCTTGCCTTCCCGCGTACTCGTGGTTACCCTCGCATGTGTTTGAAACATAAGCTGTCGCTTGGGACTGCATGGTCCCCACAGATGCTCTCCTGGCTTTTTCATCAGCCTTGTGCTAAATGTTCTCTGGATGAGAACAGGTAGCTTGAAAGGATGCATGGTCTCCAGCGGGAATCACTGATGGACTCCTCCTCTTCCTCGTCCTCCTCTTCCTCCTTCTTCTTTGTTTTGTAGGGAACGGATTGCCAACAGGACCTGAACCCAGTGGATTATCAACCGCCTATAATCATGCCCCCTCCTATGCAGGTACTGGGAGGGTGAGCGGACGGGGGCCCGCCCCTCCCCCTCCTCCAGGGCCCACTCACAATGCCCGCCCCCCTCCAGGAACGATAAGTAACGGGAGGGACCCACGCAGAGCCTCAAAAAGATGACCAAGCCAAAAAACGTCACCCTGTCTGCTTGTGCCCTACTTGAACACTTCCTGCACTTTTATTTGTGGTTAACTGTGAAAAAGGTTTACCTTTTCTTCTGGTTTTCAGCCTTCTGTTTGTCGAGAGAGAAGGCCTTGTTCTGTCTCTCTCTCTATCAGCCTCTCTCTCGGGCTCCTGCCACCTCGACTCACTTGTAAATGCAGTGCTGCTGAAGCCACGGATGCTGCATTACTCCCAGAGGAATAAACTTGCAGGGGTGGGGACCACTGTCAGAAATGTTGTCCTTCGTTGAATAGCAGACGTTGGTTTCCGAAACAAACTCGCCTACTGCTCTGGATGCGTATTTTTATTTTAGGTTGAATAATACCGCCTTAAGATGTTTAATGCCTCTTTTCTTCTGGGACTAATTCCACCATTGTGGATAGGAGGATTTTACCCATAAAATATAGTGGGAGTGCTCCGTTTAGCCAGGCAGGGTTCCATTAAAATGACCTGGGGCAAGCGCAGGCAGTTCACCAGTGCTATCCTAGAAAACAGTCTGGTTTCCTTCCTTTGCTTCCTTGCCTGTTTTTTGTTGTTATTTTCTCTCTCTCTCTCTCTCTCTCTCTCTCTGTGTGTGTGTGTGTGTGTGTGAGAGAGAGAGAGAGAGAGAGAGAGGTGGGTTCAGTTAGAGGTAGCCATGCTGCTTTTATCGAGATAGGGATGGCCCTTCTACAGAGATCCACAATGGGGTTTCCTGTGTAGTGCTTCAAGCGGCCTCCTTTCTGATTTCAGATTTGTGACCTAGAGTTTAAAAGCTAATAACCTCTTGGGGATTTGGCTGTAGAGAACATTTTGCAGATCTCTGTGTCCAGGCAGTTATTGGTGTACCTCTCCAGTTCCTCATGGTCTCCTGAAGGTATTGAAAACTGCCAGAGTTGCAGTGTCCTAGCTACAGTTGCAAATTGTTTCTTTCAATACAGAATTTTTTTTCTTTAAATACAGAAAAATTGCATAAGGAGGTCGAAATCTCCCTGACGTGCAAGGTTTCTGTTTGCGAAGAAGTTTTGCATTTTTAAATCCTCCAGTGTGGGATCATCCCGTGTCTCATTTACAACCCCTGCTGCTTGGTCCTGTTGAGGGTATACATTCTCTTAGAATATGTTGAAGTGAACAACTGCACATAAAACATGCGCTAACACACACACACACACCATTCCCTTGAGAGAATTTCCAGCTGAGTTCTCAAGTGCCTGTTCAACACAAAATAAAGTTTTGCATTTGGAGTCCTTGATTTCTTGAAAAGCAGCCTTGTACACATCATTACAGACGGTTTGCAAACAGCTGGATTTTGACAAGAGAGAGAGAATACTCTGGTGGCCCCAGAAACACGGGTGCCATATTTGTTTTATGTCAAGTATCCTCGGTGTAATCGTTCTTCACCCTGTTTTTTTTTGGGGGGGGAGGGGGTTACAATTTAGAATGGGTTTAAATGCTGTAAAATACTGGTGCCCTGCCTTTTCTTTATTATATTCTTGAAGCAGACCTCATTAATAAAAGTTGCACTAACCATATCAAGAAATGAGAAATCGAACATTTTGCTTCAGTGACGTCTTTATGCAGGGGTACGTATCCAGTGGGCAAGTGCAGCAAGATGTTTTGACCAGTGTTTCTTGGGCAGCTGCTGGGCCTGATTGTTTTCAGTGGAGCCAGATAAACCAAGCCCTGTGTGCATGGCCCTTCACGCAACCTGCGGTCTGTTCCTGCCACAGTGCATCGGTAAGTGGTAGCAGTGGAACGTTTGTTTTTCCAAACCATTCTTGCTCGGTGGAGGAGTAGAAGAGGCCCTGCCTACCTGCTCTCAAATGGGTCAAGAACAGCCAGTGGGCCAACTGCAGCCCACCCACTTTTGTCAGTACTGTATAGTAATCGGTAGTCGCCAAACTGGTCCTTCAGATGTTTTGGACCACAACTCCCACAGTCCTTTGTCATTGAGAATACAGGTTTGGAATTCTGGGAGTTGTGGTCCAAAACATCTGGAGGGCCGAAGTTTGGCTGCCACTGCTATAGTTGATGCAAAGTTCTAGAGCTGTGAAACGCAATCACATTGGGAGGGCCATGATTCACTTCTAGTACAGAGTGGCTGAGAGGTGGCTGCCTTGCCCTTGATCCATTTGAGATGATTTTACTCAATCTTGCCCTCAATATAGCTTTGCTGCTTTCTAGCCCAAGCTGGGTGCTCCCATACTAGGTTCACTTGCATATTTTCGGGTCAGTATTTGGTTCCTCATCTGTGAGATATTTGCTCCCAATATGTTGGACTTCAGCTCCAAAAACTCACCACCACTGGCCAGATGTCTCCCAGCTACTAGATGAAATCCAGGAACAGGTGGAAAGTCCTCAGTCATGGCCACTTTTTTGTGTTGCTGAGCATATTGTGTGTGTTGTATTCTCATAAGCAGAAATACACAACAGCAATACATAACAGAAACACAAAAAGTTCATTCACTGTTACCGTTCCACGAGTTGCCCTTACATAGTAGTGATCATGTTTCTCTGGCATTAGAGAATACAGGCATGTCCAGACTTCAGCCCTCTAGATGTTTTGGATAACAATTCCCATAGCCCTTTGCCATTAAAAACAGGCTTGGAATTCTGGATGTTGTCCAAAACATTAGGAGGGCTGGTTTGGACGTGCCTAAGGTAGTGGAACAAGTCCTTAAATCTTTGAAAGCTGAAAACACGCATAGCTTTTTAGAGGGCTGCTAATTTAACTTATTTTTCTCTGGGTGCTGGAAGAAAATGGCACTCTTGAGGGCAGTTGATCCAGTAGCACCGTATGAGATTCAGGGCTGGTAGTAGTGATGACAACACAGGGAGGAAATGAATGCCTTCCTAATGACTTCCTGTTGCAGTGGTTCAGAACCACAAGTGCTCTTGGGCAATGGTAGCTCCCAAGATGGAAACCCTTGTGTTAAGTCTGAGGTGGCTGAGAATGAAAGGTAGCTCAGCCAGTCGGGTGAGCAAACCTTGCTGTAATCCAGGACATGACGTACCTACCAATTATTATGTGTAGCACCCTAACTTAAAATCAGATGGTTTCAGAATAAGAAGGGCTTGAGGAACAGACAGGGCTATTTTGTGCGGTGGGGTTTTATTCTGCTTTGTTGTATCAAACCCTACAAAGTTGACATCAGCAGGAAAGGGTTGTTGAAAAGAGACAGCCTGGTATGGCAATAGGCTCTTTCAAGAGAAGCTCGTTCACAGAAGAGGGAGGAACTTGCCTGTAATCTTGAGCCAGTAAAGCTGCTGCTTTGTTAATTTTGAACTGTTTTTAATGACACTTGATTAATTGTGTCGTTATTTTCTTAAAGGGCAGATACCTGAAGCCAGGAGAGCATGGAACACAGCAACACAGGAAGATGTTCAACGGAGGGACGCATCTTACTGTACAGGCAGAATTGTGTGGTGCATTATTATAGTCCCTTTTTTGTAGGTTCCAGGAATGTTTTGGGGACTTGGCCTGTAGTCTCAAAAGTCCTACGTGGACGCAGAAGAAAAATGTGCGCAGCTTGTGTTTGTAGGCTCTGAAATGAATGAAAAAAGAGCCTTTTGGGTAGATGTAAGGGTGAATTCACTCATGAGAAAATTCAAAGCAAGTATCACTTTAAAAAATTCTCTCACATGTTCACTCAGAAGTACGCTACTCTTATCCTTAAGGTAATACCACCATAAAAGAAGGAGGTGACTGTGAGGTCTTAAGTCTTACATTAGCATTTCATATTCCACTTCAGGAGAAATGTGCAGGATGGTTGCAAAATTGCTTAATCATTTTCATTTAGTTAATATATATACCCTCCCATTCGTGCAGCACACTGGATGGATAGATCTCTCTTGAGATTATTGACCAGATATATTTAGATGTCCATGCTCCCTCTTCAGGCCATGAAGGAATACAGTCACAATTGGCACTCTGAAAAGTTAACCTCTAACACTGCTGCTCACTGAGTCCTTGGGCTGTCATTGCTGCCACAGGCTGTGCTGTCTGGGAGACGGGGAAGCTGTGGGTTAGGTTCATCAAAACAAATGAAATCAATCTGTTTCGACCTAAGGCTAAGACTCATAAGGAGTGGGTCAAAGGCCTGTATAATTGGCCCTTTTTTCCTACTCTGGGTGGGATATCAGCATTATTCTGTCCTTTGCTTTTAACCCAAAACAGTATTTGGTTTACAGTAGAGAAAGGAATATTCAGTTAATCCACATGCAACGCATACAGGCCTCTCTTGAGGGTCCCAGTCCTGTACCATAAAACAGCAGCCCTGCTGCTCACATGGGAAAAACAGCCAGAGAGCATGTGTGTGTGTGGGGGGGAGCTATTCCAGCCCTTATTGTGGAGTGATTACCATCAGACTGGGAATACGAAGCAGGTAAGTTGGCATAGTCATGGGGTAAATTCTTTGTAGCATTACACACAAGCTTCCAAGTCAAAAACATTTCCTGATTGGAGCAGTGGCCACACCAGTTACTCATCAGAGGCAAAGGTCCTGCTCCATGGCCCAAGGTCCTTGAAGGTTTGTCTGAATGCTCCCTCTAGTGGGGTTATCGGGGATGGGATGAATATTATCATAGGTTGCAGAAGTGTGAAATGTCATAGAAATCTAATTGTCAGTAAGAGTTGCAGCACCTCCTGATAAACAGCTCATCGTTCCCTGGTCACTTCCTTGACGACAAGTAATTGCCCCCTGTGGGGAGAAAGGCAGGACTGTATATACATAAATTCCACCTTGCCCTTCCAACAACAATGAGGAACCAAGTCATAGAAGGAAACAACTGAGATTTGGTTGCACATTTAAATCAAAAGGACTTCTGGGTAGAATGGAGGACCATGTTCTTGGTGGTTCGTTTATGGTGGTTTCACAGGTCACAGCACCTGTGGAAGAAAGATGTCACCCAGGGTTGCACAACTTGTGATTGACCAAGCCTCATGGCACCTTTGAGTCAGGTATGTGCAAGGTGTGATAAAACCACCATTGTTAGTACGGGTGGTTGCAGACCCTCTTACAGATTGAGATTAAGAGGACTTTTTTTTTTGTCAAAATGATCATAAATTCATTAGATATAGAAGTTCTTTGCGGGTTAGAAGTCATCCGAAGTCTGGTTCAGAAGATAAAAGGCTGGGGAGCTGGGGCTGGAGGGGGCATGTAAGCCCCAACTGGAGCTCAAAAAGTACTGGTGAACCATAGATACGGATGGAAAATGTGGGGTAATCTGGTAACAGTAGTGTGGGCAGAACATCACGATTCCTGAGATTTCAGGGCCAAAATGCAGACTGAAAGGAGGCCTACAGGATGGAGTTGAGAGGTGTTCTAGAACAACCGTTGGTGGAAAGGCGCACAAAGTTCCTCTCAATAAATGAGCCAGTCTGAGGAAAAGATTGAGTGAGATCGATCCGAAATGAAGAGCAGTTTTAGGTTGCCTATGGCAGGCATGTCCAAACTTCAGCCCTCCTGATGTTTTGGACCACAACTCCCAGAATTCTAAGCTTAGATTGCCAATGACAAAGGACTGTGGGAGTTGTGGTCCAAAATATCTGGAGGGATGAAGTTTGGACATGCCTGGCCTAGGGAGATGACAAAATTCCTCCACAAACTGAAGGGCTGGGTACCAGTCCCGCTTACGTTGTATGTAACTATGAGCACCTACATTGTGTGAAATGTTTACCTCCTTCCTTCCCAGACGAGACAGTGGCTTCTTAGACTAACGGGAGGTTTAACACCAGCCCCCAGGGAGGCATGCTCTACCCTGAACACTGTACCACCTTTGTTGCTGCCAGAGTCTATACACCAAGAAGACTCTCGAGCCATACCATGAATGCGCTGTTTCCTGTTGTGTTTTGAACAGCCCAGTGGGCTCAGATACAGTCAGACACTCACTGCCTTCCCCTACCTTTCCCCCCTCTTGGTAGTTGGCATGTTTATGTGGCAGAAGCATAGCACACATGGAAATGCTCCCGCCCTGAGGCTCGCTGTCAACGGGTGGAAATGGGTACCCGGGTTTAAAAACCATCCTGACTACCAAAGCCAAGCTTTCACTCGGGGGGGGTTGTTTCCCAGCTTGGGGAGCGAGAGGAGGATAACAGTTCCTCAAACATCAGACAATGTTCGTGAGGTCTGGCAACCCTAAGAGGAATGTCTTGTGAAACTGAGGAAAGGCTTGGACCAAAGTAGCCTGCTTTCCCTATGGAATGAAGACGAAAGGAGCCCAGAAGCCCCATAGATGGGGACAACCTCTTGCTAAGTGTTGGTGGGTACCTGAAGAGGAGCACAGGTAGCACAGATAGACCGCCCTTGAGATTTCTCCCTGTGTGGTCTTGTGTCCTCTGTACCCTCAACCTTCCTCAGCACTTTTCAGGTTTTCTTCAGCAATCTTTGGCACCTGGTGACTTCTTTTGGACACTGGCTCTTAGCAGCTTTGGTCTTCTTTCTGCTTCTTCAGTCTGTCTTCCTATCGACCCACCATCACGAAAGCAGGGATGTTGTTGGGTCATGAGCCACAAGGGAACTCTCAAAACATTTCGTCCTCTTCTGGTCTTAAGAGTAGAACACTTGGGCAGTGAATGCCAGTTTTGGTGGAATTGGAAGCTGGACTGTATGAGAAGCGCACACACAAGTGCTCAGGGCTTCTGCCAACTCCCTTGGGTGTTTTCCACACTCCGTCTAGTGGTAGAGCTGGTCCTGCAGCTATCCTTGGCTTTTCATTTTGAGTGCCGAAAGCACCCTGATCCGTGGCAAGGAAGGATATTTCAGAATGTGGCATGTAGCTGGAAATGGATTTCAATTATATATATATATAATTGACACATTAACTTGTATAATAATTGAAAAAAAATGCTAGTGCACCCCTCCACCTAGAGACAATTATATCTAACCTTTTTAAAATAAACATAATGTTCCATCTCCTTTCATCCACCTCCAAAATGTACATATATTTGTTGGCTGATTTCCCCCCTTCAAACATATTGTAGCCATTATAAATTCTTCTCATCTTGGGTCCTTTTATTGAGAAAGGAGGGACTGAAATATTTTGAATAACTAGATATTTTGTTAAGTCTATCTTTAGCTCTCCTTTTTAAAAACTTAAATTTGTTAAGTCAATTCATCATTGATTGCTGTGTTCGACACTTCATATTCTTGCAACTGAAAATCCACATTCTACTTCCCGTTGTTTGCTATAAGGAACTGAGCACCTAGCATCAAATTCATTACATTTTTGGGGGAGGGTATCATTTATCTCACAATTTTCTATCCTCAGTAAAGCAATGGTTCTTAATTAATTGCCATCTAGATCAGTAGTTCCTAATGTTGGATATCCAGGAATCTTCACAGACCCAGTGTCAGCAATGCAGTCGTTAGGAATACAGGAAGGGCAAATGACTGTTCAACACTTTTTAATAGAGATAGTAGATATATTCTTAGTTCATGTTTAAAGCTGGCTATGTGAAATTAATTTTGCAGTTCATTCTTCCCTTTGAATAGTTCCACAATCTAAATAGTAAGCAAGGCATATACTTAGCTAAATGCTTGTGATGATTCCTTTGAGGTACATCATGTCACTTGGAGACACATTGTTCTAATGGCAGAAGTCAACAGAGGCAGTTTTAAGCATAATATAGATAAGCAGAGTCCCATTACTCATAAAAACGAACTTGGAAAGGCTCTGAGGTAGGCACTGAGCTCTTTAGTCATCCTCAAGAGTGTTTCCGATTACCACAGTTCTCTGAAGATTGCACAGTGAAGTGCAACAGCCTGTGATGATGGCATCTATTTATCCATAGCATATTACATTATTTAACACAGTATTTGCAAAAGTACTAAAAGTTCCGAGGCCTGAATGTATCAGAAAGCCTTGTAAGTATACAGTAACCCCCCACCTTCTGCAGGGGTTAGGAACCCGACCCGACCCGCAATAATTGAAAATCCGCAGTATGCGGATGCTGGGTCAGGTCGGGACTGGGGGGGGCTTTCTGGGGGGCTCTTGTACTTACCCCAGGTCTGGTGCTGCCCCAAACGGACCTGCAAGGGGCTTTCCAGTTCCCCAGAAGCCCCAAAAGTGCTTTCTAGTGATCAGGAGGTCACTTCTAGTTTATCGGAAGTCACTTCCGGTTTGTGGTGAAGTGCTTTGGGGGCCTCTGACGGGCCTGGGAAGGCCGTTGCTCCTTACCCCAGGGGGCCTTTTTTCATATGCTGCAGACCCGCGATATACCGGGACCGCAGTATATGAACCGCGAAAGGGCAGGGGACAACTGCATTGCAGAGTAGGTAGGAAGGGAGCTTGGTAAGTTACATTAGAAAAACAAATTGTAGTCCAAGGCCTCAAAAAAGCTACTGTTACAGTTACAGCACATTTTAAAAGATTATGTTGTTTTGTTCGCAAGTGAGCAAAACAGTCAACTTTGAAAAGGACTTGTTTCCTATGTAATAAAGCCACACACCTCTTGTAAAAAAAGTAAAAGTAAGATAAAATAAAAAGTAAATACAGTGGACCCTTGTATAACAAACAGTTTGTATAACATAAAATCTGTACAACATAAAAAATTCTGAAGATAGGGGAAATTTGCTTAACATAATCGCCTATGGGGAGAATCCGTACAACATAAAAATGGGATTACTCCATTTTCAATGCATTCCTATGGGAAATTTGTATAAAGGAAAATTTGCTTAACATAATTTCATTTGGAACGAATTAATTCCTTTATACAAGGTACCACTGTAAATAAAAGTAGTTGAAAGTTAAAAGTTACACTGCAAAAGTAATAGTTTTAGCATAATATTACCTAGTTTTGTCTCAGTTGCTGCAAAAAAGAGAAAGAGAATTGATTGTATTGACTTCTCAGCTTCAGTTTTAAAAGTTGGATACAGAATAGAACCCCTGTGCTTTCATTTCCAGGCAGACAAATTAAGGATACTGAAAATGGCTATACTGTATCTCAAAATTGTAATCTATATGGAAATTAATAATAATCACATGCAGTAAAGCTCCACATCCAGAAACAGCTATCCAGCCAGCTGTATGGAAATTACTATAATAGCTATCTATGAGCAGGTCTGGGTTAAAAGCCTGCTTTTTGTTTTTGTTGTCCAATTTAAGTCAGCTTTTTAATTTTGTGTTGATATATTTGCAATTAAACTCCTATTGAGACGTGGAAATGATATTCCTCACCACCATCACCCACACACTTGCATTTATTTTTTCTTTCTTTCACTGGGATACAGGCTGCTGTTGTCTAATTCCCGTATGTGTAGGTTATGTAGGAGCCTGGCACGATGTCTACTTTTCCATAGATGCACAAAGAGGTTTTCACACGGGCAAACCAAAGGCTAACAAGATGTCTGTGAAGATTCCCAGTCATCCAGATGAGGTTATCTTGAAGTTGAGTCATGACAACTGGACTTTTTTTTGAGAGATCGAAATGTTTCGCTACTCATTCAAGCAGCTTCGTCAGTCTGAGCAAAGGCTAACAAAAATGGGCCCACGAGAAGGTAAAGGTATTCTCTCACCATATACACTTTTCCCTTGAATGGCTCAGGCCTGAATGGTATGATTTTGGCTATACATGGATTTCCACCCAATAAATAAAGACATATTCAATTAATAAATATTGAACATATACTGTTCCTGGCAACTCAGAATCCCACAAGTTCAAACACTGAAGGCATCAAAGTAGTCCACCGGCCCCCAAACACAACATTTCTAATTCAGAGCTTGCCTGCATTTCTAAACAAAACAAAACATGACAAAAATCCTCACAATATGTAGCATTTTAATCTTAGCCAACTCAAGTCATGTGGTTTTTGGATCCTTTCCTGCATTCCTACTGAGTAATTGAAATGCTACCTTTTAAAACTTGTTAAAATGTTCACCGTGGGTTTGAGTAAGGAAACTGTGTGCTCGCATAAACAGCCCTCTGGTGGTCATTTATTTTAACTCACTTCCTAAGAAAAAAATACAGCACAGAGGAAAATAAATAGAGTGGTGCCTTTTATAAAGGAATTCATTTCAAATGAAATTCTGTTAAGCAAAATTTCCTTTGTACAAATTTCCCATAGGAATGCACTGAAAACAGGTCAATCCCTAATTGTGACCGTTTTTTGTTGTTGTATGGATTTGCTGCATAGAGGATTCTGTTAAGCGATTTCCCCCTATCTCCAGAAATTTTTTCCTTTAAGCAGATTTTCTGTTAAAGAAACCGCTTGTTATACAAGGGTTCACTGTATGCACTTTGGAATTTACTGCCTCTAAAGAAGAGACAAGAAGCTTCAACTCAGACCAGATACGCCTGCTCCTGGATTAGCGATGGGCACCAAACGAAAAATGAAATGCTGATTTGTCAGTTCATTACATAACAAAGCAAATTGAACCGGGGAAGCAGTGTTTTGGTAGTAACAAAACAAACCAATGTGTTTCTCTCTAAAACAGCTCCCCTGGATCCTAGAGGCACCAAAAATATTCAATATATATAAAAATATTCAATGGAAAATTACTCATCACAGGCATGCGAATGGCAGGCTTCTCTTCCCCAAGTGATTTTAGGGGATCCCTTGGAATTTGGAAAAGTTAGGGTTTCTGGGGGCAGAGATATTAAGCTTCAAAGGAGGTGGAGGGGTGCTTATGCTTAATGGAGGGAAGAAGTGCATTCGACATGCTTTACTAATTTAAGGGTTAATTGACAGCTTTCCCTCAGAATACTGACCCATACTTCTTCAATTAAGTTCCTCCCCACAGCCCTTTTGGAGATCAATAACTCAATTCTCTGCACCCCAAACCTCTCTAAATTGGGGGTGCTTCAAGGGGAGAGCTTGAGGAAGTTCCACTGTAATTTCCACGCTGCTAGATGCCTGGAATTGCTATTTTCAAGCACACAACGTTGCAATTCTAAATGTTTTTTCTGGGGGTTACCCCCCTTTGAAGTTGAATAACTTAGCCCTCTGAACCCCAGGTCTCTCCAAATTTGGAGGGCTTAAAGGGGAGTGTCCAAATTTGGTGCCTCTAGGACCCAGGGGACCTGTTTCATAGAGTAATGACTCAGTTTGCTACTGGTTCATTTTGTACAATTTATTTTTTAAAAAAAGATTTGTTTCTAACAAAATGAAATGAATCACAGGTGGAATGAAACAAAACAAAGCAAAACTCTTTTCTTTTCTTGCTCATCCCTGTCCTGGACCTGTGTCTGAACACCACGTATTTCATGTACAGAGGGGACTTCTACAGACAGAAGCATGGTTGTGCCATGGGTTCCCCAGTATCATCCACTGTTGCCAACTTATACATGGAAGAAGTGGAGAAGAAGCCACTCAACACCTTCCCAGGGACAACACCATCTCACTGGTTCAGGTATGTAGATGATACCTGGGTGAAAATCAAGACTCGGGGACGACAGGTCTTTACAGACCACAATGGTGCAGTGGACCCAAATATTAAGCTGTATACTGCCTGGAATGGCCTTGGCTGCCAGAAGGGCAGTATATAAACCAAATAAATAAATAAATAAATAAATAAATAAATAAATAAATAAATAAATAAATAAAAGTTAAAAAGTTAAAAGCAATTACAATGTTAAGAATTAAATATATTAATCTTAAATCATAGATAAAAACATTATTAAACACTCATTTAAAACAAAACATAAGAAATTGAAACAAACAAAAATGGCTTGGATGTGAACTTTAAAAATCATCCACTAGTTGTCAGTGTTTTCATACTTAAGATAGCTATGTTGGGGCTTTAGCAAATTAAGACAGCAGCATGTAATAATCCCTCATTATATTCATTTACTTGTGCACCACATGTGTGCATGGTGCTTTGAAAGGACAATTGGATAAATCCCTGTCATGAAGAAACTACAGCCTAAAATTATGCCTGCCTCTGGTTTGTGTTCTACTTATTCTTATGTTCTGTTTTATTTTTTTATTTGCTGTGTAGATGGTTTTCTGACATAGCTTTGCATTTCCTTTGAAGATTTCAATTACTTTAGGTAAACCACCCAGGGTAGTGCAGTTTGCACTAAGGGGGCCATTAAATATATATATAAATAAATAAATAAATAGTTCACACTAGGAAAGACATCAAAGACAACAGGCTGGCTTTCCTGGATTGTGCATTCCTCATAGGACCCAATTATGGCCTGGGAGTAAAGGTTTAGAGGAAACCCACCCACACAGATCAGTACTTACTGTTTGACTCCCACCATCCATTACAACACAAATTAGGAGTCTAAACCACAGAGCAGAGAGCACCCCTGCCTCCACAGAAGCCAAGAAGAAGGAAGACAGGCACCTGAAGACAGCTCTTAAGGCCTGTGGATATCCAAAGTGGGCCTTCAACAAAACAGTGTCCCAAACCAGAAGAACAATGGATCAGCCTGAGGCCCGGAGCCGACGGAAGAACCTGGCCATTCTCTACATGGCTGGAGTGTCTGAGAATCTTAAAAGGATTTTTGGCAAACACCACATCCCTGTTCACTTCAAACCCACAAACACACTAAGGCAGAGACTCGTCCACCCAAAGGGCCCGACACCAATACAAAATGAGCAATATAGTATACGTGGTCCAATGCAGGGAGGAGTGTGCAGTCTTCTACATTGGAGAAACCAAACAGCCATTAAATAGGAGGATGGCGCAACATAGGAGGGCTAAGAGCTCAGGACCAGAATCAACAGTACACCTGCACTTGAAGGACAGACAAAGGGCACTAATTCAAGGATGAGGATGCATGTATTGGACAGAGAAGACAGTTGATTCAAGTGAGGGGCCAGGGAAGCCATTCATTCATGTGTGTATTGATAATCCCTCTCTCAACAGAGGTGGGGGATTTAGGCACAATCTTTCTTGCATTTATCATGTTGCCCTTTCATCAATCCCCAGACAAATCAGAAGCTTTTCACACCTCCCATAGGAAGGCTGTGGCTAACAGCCCATGCTTAATGGGTTTTGGGAATGGGTTGCATAGGTGGGACAGTCACACACTCCAGGCCATTGTACATCTAACGAGATTATTCAGGCCATCACCCATTAAAGAGCTTATTCAGGTCATTGTCCACCTAATGAGCCTCTTCAGACTAGACCAGGGATGGCGAACCTATGGCATGTGAACCTGGCACGCGACATGCTCCTTCCCCCCCTCCCCCTCTGCTGGACCAACCATGAGGAATTTGTGGAGGGTGGCAGGGAGCACGTCAGGTGCCAGGCCAACCCTGCCGTTGCCATTGCCATTGCCACCGTTGCCACCGCCCCCTGCTGCCCCTAACCCTGCCTCCACCAACCCCACCGCCAAGACAAACCCCATCCCTGCCCCTCCTGCCACCGCCGCCACCGCCGCTAACCCTGACCCCATTGCCCTTGCTGCCGTCGACCTTGCCCCCACCCCTGACCCCCCGCTGCCACCGACCCCAACCCCCCCACCGCCCCGTCCCCATCGCCATTGCCCTTGCCGCCCCTGCCACCGCCGCCCTGACCCCGCCTCTGCTGCCATTACTGCTGCCATCCCTGCCCCTCCCACCGCCGCTGACGATGACCCTGACCCCGCCCCCTCCATCACCCTTGCTGCCTTCGCCCCCTTCCCCCCCACTGCCGCTGATATCGACCATCGCCGCTGCCGCCGCCGCCAAGTTTGCGCACTCGGTTGCAAAAAGGTTCGCCATCCCTGGACTAGAGTGATGTGAAACCAAGGTGAACTAGAAATTGGGGGCCTCACATCAACTTCCTTCAGAATGATGGAGCGACATGGATGAGTAGCTAAACATTCCAATCTCACAAGAAAATAAGTCCAGTTGCCATGACTCACCTTCCGGACTTCCTCCAACACCTTTGTTTTTTTAACAGTTCTATGTCCGGAGCACCTCCAGTCTCTCTCTCCTTTTAAAGAGGACACTGGTAGCTCTCTTATAACAAGTTAGTTCTTCTTTGTGGCCTCCATGAATTGCAAATGAAAGTTTCCACCGTAGTGTCTCGGAACAATCTAGAGCTTTAGGGGAAAAGTCTGCTAGTCTCCCCCTCCTCAGTGCATGTATTGGTGTCCAGATAGCCAGTTGTCTTTGTTCCTTTTGGTCGCTGCTGTGGTTGCATCTCAGGAACATTCATCTGTTTAATTTCTGCCTCCTTGATTGGATTGCTTTAGTGAGCCTCTCTTGTTTATTTTATTATTCTTACAAGATTTGTGTTCTTTCCTTTTCCCTTTTATTGTTTCCCTCCAGTCATTTCCCCCTTTCTCTTATGGCCCCTGAGGGCCCAGTCAAAAAGTGTATTCAGTGCGGAGGGAAAACTCCCTCGTCCAACATACACTACAAGTGCCTTTATTGTCTAGAGGAATCCAACCAACCTAATTCCTATCAGCACTGCCATAAATGTGGATCCTCCACAATTAAAAATTATAGCTACAGGCTGAATACTTTTCAATGGGAAAAATTCCCTTTACAACCCAGAATGGACTCCCCTCATACTGGTTCAAAGGCATCGACTATTGTGGCCACCTCAATGCCAGACTTGGCTGTTAAGAAGCTTCATAAAGCTCCTTCCAAGCCTAAAAAGCCTTTTAAAAATCCAATCAGAAATATCCTCCAAACAGAAGAGAGAAGAATCAGCCCACTTTGCTGATTTAGTCTGTCTTCAACTTCCTAGGGCCCAGTTTCGTCGCCAATGTGACCTTTCCCATAAGAGTGTTTTTTTTCTCTGCTCCAGAGACCCAAATTTTCCAACTTGGATTCAAGCTTCTCTTCCATAGAGGGACTTTTCGGACCCATAGTCCCTGTCTCGGCTCCAGCCTCCTTGGCTCCATCTGTACCCTCAAGACAGGGATGGCCTTCTGCTTCTCTGGGAGTTTCACTCTCCTCTTCAGATCAAGCATCTGCAAACCATTCACCTTCTATTCAGCTTGGATCCAGGCTCAGACTACTACCATCTACCAAGCCTCAACTTTGATGGTTCTTCAGACCTTGGCTCTGGCTGGCTATCAGGCTCACGGTTAGGCTACTTTTCAGCCAAAATTCATTACGTTAATTCTTTACATCTGTACTGCATTTGAAAAAACTATGCACTGAGTCGCTGTGACTTTGCACTTTTTACAGGCTCCATCTTTAAATCGATTAAATACATATCAAATACATATAGAGCATCCAGTCTAATACACATATTTCACTAACTAATATCTGACACTGATAAACCACTTTTAATCTGACCCTCATACAGCCTCCAGTAACATCCCAGGATTCTGCTTTGAGCCAGGTGAATCTGGATCAGATGGTGAGGTGAAAAAGCAGTCACTGTTGTTACCACCCTGGCTCATAGGCTGGAAATACAACCCCTTCCTTCTCCTTCCAAAAATGTGATGCTCTTCTCTGAGTTTGTGGTGCAAATGGTCTCATTCCTTAATGTGGCTACCCAGAGATGTTCTCCTTAGCATTCGGATCACCTCTAAAGATCAGATTTTGTTGGATATGGCAGCACTGGTCCACCTGAGCCAAGGGCTCCTGGCCAAAACCATCCTTCTCAGCCTCCACCTCTAGGCATGTGGAAAACTTTTGCAGAGTGGCATGTTTCTTCTAAAATAATCCTCATCCAGATCCAGTCACAGGGTAAGTAAGGCCGCACCTGGAGTATTGTGTACAATTCTGGTCATCACATCTCAAAAAAGACATAAAATGATTACTGGGCTGGGGCACCTCCCTTATGAGGAAAGGCTAAAACATTTGGGGCTCTTTAGTCTGGAAAAAAGGTGCCTGAGGGGGGATATGATTGAAACATACAAAATAATGCAAGGCATGAGTAAAGTGGATACAGCGACACTCTTCGTCCTCTCACAAAATACCAGAACTAGGGGACAGCCACTCAAATTGAGGGCTGGGAGAGTGAGAACAGACAAAAGAGCAGCAAAGAGGAAGGAGGTGGTGAGGAGAAGCACACGGCTATAGAGGAAGCACACGGCCAGAGGGCATAGAGATTGCTTCCTGTTTTTGCAGGAGGTAAGGGGCGGAGTTTTATCTTTAAATAGCTGCTCCCAGCAGCCTCTCAGTCCTTTTCTTGCAGAGCAGCAAAGAGGAAGGAGGTGGTGAGGAGAAGCACATGGCTATAGAGGAAGCACACGGCCAGCGGGCATAGAGATTGCTTCCTGTCCTTGCAGGAAGTAAGGGGCAGAGTTTTATCTTTAAATAGCTGCTCCCAGCAGCCTCTCAGTCCTTTTCTTGCAGAGCAGCAGAGAGGAAGGAGGTGGTGAGGAGAAGCACACGGCTATAGAGGAAGCACACGGCCAGAGGGCATAGAGATTGCTTCCTGTCCTTGCAGGAAGTAAGGGGCAGAGTTTTATCTTTAAATAGCTGCTCCCAGCAGCCTCTCAGTCCTTTTCTTGCAGAGCAGCAAAGAGGAAGGAGGTGGTGAGGAGAAGCACACGGCTATAGAGGAAGCACACAGCCAGAGGGCATAGAGATTGCTTCCTGTCCTTGCAGGAAGTAAGGGGCGGAGTTTTACCTTTAAATAGCTGCTCCCAGCAGCCTCTCAGTCCTTTTCTTGCAGAG
>JAHTLZ010003542.1:3063242-3118270 GCA_023846285.1 Phrynocephalus versicolor
AGTGGAACTGGAAAAGGTGCAGAAGAGAGTGACTAAAATGATTACTGCCCTGGGGCACCTCCCTTATGAAGAAAGGCTAAAACATTTGGGCGTCTTTAGTCTGGAAAAAAGGCGCTTGAGGGGGGATATGATTGAGACATACAAAATAATGCAAGGCATGAGTAAAGTGGATACAGCGACACTCTTCGTCCTCTCACAAAATACCAGAACTAGGGGACATACACTCAAATTGAGGGCTGGGAGAGTAAGAACAGACAAAAGAAAATATTTTTTCACCCAGCGCGTTGTAAGTCTATGGAACTCCCTGCCACAGGATGTGGTGATGGCATCTGGCCTGTATGCCTTCAAAAGGGGATTGGACAGATTCCTGGAAGAAAAGTCCATCCCAGGTGACAAACTATGATGGAGATGTGTCATCTCCAGGCTTAAAACCGGGGTACTTCAAGAACCAGTTGCAGGGGAGTGGTATCAGGAGACAGATACCTAGTCTCATGCGCTTCCGGATGCATCTGGTGGGGCCACTGTGAAATACAGGAAGCTGGAGTAGATGGGCCTTTGGCCTGATCCAGTATGGCTCTTCTTATGTTCTTATGGTCCATTCTAAAGGGAAAGAAGTTCTGGTACCTCCTACTAAGGAGGCTAGGGAGGTGGATAGCATGGACAGATGGCTTTTTGAGTAAACAGCTACCAGGGCACCATGGGTGTTTATCAGAGGGTGCTTCTAAAGTTCCAACGTTTCATTGACACCTTAGTTGACTCTGCCATGGTAGCATCCGCTGCATATCAAGAGGCCATGGCTGTGGCATCCCAGCAGATGCGCTCAGCACACCTCTCCAATGACTGGTTCTGTGGCAAAGGCCATTGCAACTGTGGTCACTTTAAGACGCCCTTCCTGGCTTTACTCAGCCGGTCATGCAGATGATGTCCGGGGTAAAACTGAATATCTCCCCTTTGAAGGTGATGGCCTTTTATTCCATGCTAAGATGGATGATGACATTATGAATGACTTGCAGAAGAAGCAGATGGCAGCCAAGAGGCTTGGGCTGCTTTTTCAATGCCAGCAACGTCCCTTCAGACAACCTTGGAGGAGAACCTCTCCTTCCTCCTTTCCAAAACATTCCCTTAGCAGGGATAGCTCAGTTCTGTCTACCTCTTCTGCTTCTTACTACTTGCAAAGGGCAAGAGGCAGAAGTACAAGCAGTACCACTCCTCCAAACAGGAGGAGCGCCATTCTAAGCAAAGCCTTTGACTCTCTTGCTACCTATTTTCTTCCAATCCCAACCTCTCCTTTGTCAGATATCTCCCCTCTGTTGTCCCCCTTCCTTCCGGCCTGGTTCCACATCACAACTGACCAGCGGGTTCTTTCTAAAATTTCCAAAGGTTAGCCACCAGTCAGTCCTCAACCTTTGGCCAGTACTACAGATTGAACACTAGTGATAAGGCTTCTGCAGCTTTTGGTAGAGCTGGGTTGTTTGTTGCTTTGGTGTGACAAACTACCTACTAATAAGTGAGTTTGCTACTCAGCCATATGTGTGATTCATGGAGGCCATGAAGAAGAATGGGTTAGTTACTTGTAAATGTAGTTCTTCAGCTGGACTGCCCTGGAGTTATTCTTCTCCAGATGTTTTAGATCACAACAACCACAAGCCCCAATCAGGACAGCCACTGGGAAGAGATGAGGGCAACTGTAGCAAAAGACCCATGGGAGGCCAATTCTGAGCTAAATGAATTAATCGTTTGGTTTAGTACAGGAGAACTTGGTCTGTGAAGATTCCCGGTCATCAGGGTGAGACTGATGAAGCTGTTTGGATGAGTAGCGAAACGCTTCTGTCTCTCAAGAAAAAGAAGTCCAGAAGCCATGAATCAACTTCCAGATACAGGAGAACTAGTTTGTCACAGCCACTGGTGTGTTTTCTCATCTCCAGATGATGGATTGTACCTTCTATGTTCCTTATCTAGGCTTATGTAGATTAGAAAGAACTGTAGGGTAGAATCAGGCCACATATGGACACTTAACATGTTCCTGTTGTGCTTTAACGGGAACTTTACCCTTTTAACTAATAATTTTCCACAAAACAATGCATTCTGGGTTTTGCCTTAATCAGTGGATTCTGACTCATATGAACAAGGTAGGTTTGGTAGAAACCCTGAAAAAGTCATTCACATGTATAGGGCTAGAAATGTATGCAGAAGATGGAGCACAATTCAGAAGCGTCGAGTAGTTACCTGGATGCATGGGGGGTTTACACCAGCTATTTTTAATTCTTTCCCCTTCATTTAGTGAAAAAGCTCCACTAAGCACGAGGGAAGCGTTTGCCCTTCCTTTTTTCCAGCTTGATTGGCGTGAGGTTTAATTTAAGCTAATCAGCCCAAGCGCGCAAAGGCAAAGTGCTGTTCTTGTCTGATTGCAGTTTAGAATGTGGTTTGATGAAGTGCAGCAATAAAGAGCGGGTATTTTTACGTGCCTCACAGTAAGACATGCACCTAGGGAATAATTCACAATTTCTTCCTCTAAAGAAGAGGTGGCGAGGGCCAGCAAATTGTGTGGGGTGGGTGGGGGCGAGAGAGACCACCTCTGGAGCTTTTGAGAAGCCAGGAAAGATGGACATTTTCTGCTCCAGTCAAACTGGGCAGTTGATATGGTCTCCTACAAAAATAGTTGGCCTTCCTGGGGTAATATTGAGTTAATCTCCAGCTGTCCAGGAGCCAATTTCATGCCATTGGCAATAAAACAGTCTTGGGTCATTTTAAAAGAATGATGATATAAAGCGGCCATGTGTTTTCTCTGCTTTCCACAGTAGAACATAAAGCTAAGGAGAAGTTTTCTTCTTTCACCCTCAGTCCGCATTTCTAGCAAGGAGGGGAAGGAGGGCTGCAACACCGATAGTGCTGTGGTCTCCAAGCTTGGGTCCCCACATGGTTTGGGACTAAAATTCCCAGCAGCCTCCCTCGCTAGCTGTGCTGGCCAGGATTTCTGGGAGTTTTAGTCCAAGAACAGCCGGGTTACCCAAGACTGGGAGCCACTGCTATAGCAGAAGGACGATTGGACAGCTATTTTGAAAGCTGGCAACAAATTTGGCAAAGCATCCAATTTCTTTGGCATAGCCTTCGGGGCAGCTTTTGACTTCTAGAGAGAAGAATGATGCAAAACATCTTGAATTTCCTCATTTCTGTCCATTTATTTGGGTCGGTTTATAGCATTCTCGAAGGCTTAATGATTTTACTTTTCAATGAGGTGGCATTAGAAATGTATGCTCTGCCTTTTACTTTTTTTTAATTTACTTTTTTGTTAGTACACAAATTGACTGTAGGTATTTTATTTCCATGGTTGTACAGTGGTACCCCAACTTATGGTGACCCCGACAACCGAGAATCCTGACTTATGAGCGAGCTTCCGGTTCCCCCCTGCCGCCTTATGATTAAGATGGGGTTTCCCCTGAGTAACAATGGCGTGTTGGTGCGGAGGGGCAGTCATTTAAAATGACTTTTATCTACTGAGGCACTTGCCTCGGTAGCTAAATGGCATTTTAATATCACATGCTGCTTCTCCCAACCCCCCTGCGGAGCACAGGGGAGCAGCGCGCAATGTTTAAAATGATTTCAAGCAACTGAACCAAGCGCTTGGCGTGCCTTTCCCCCGTGCCCCGGGGTGGGGGTGGGGAGAAGCAGCAGGTGGTTGCCTTGGTGGCTAAAGACATTTTAAACCACCCGCCACTTCTCCCCCCAATGTGCCCAGTAGTGGTGGGGGAGCCACGGGTGGTTTAAAGTGGTTTCCCATAGGAATGCATTGAAATCCATCCCTCTAGAACAGATGAACTGACTTTCAATGCATTCCTATGGGAAACCACTCCCCGACTTACGAGCTAACCAACTTACGAGCATGCGCTCGTAACGGATTAATCTCGTAAGTCAGGGTTCCTCTGTATGTTTAATTTAAAGTTGACTAACTCACACTTTATTTGTTGTTACATTTGTTTGTAATTTCTATTTTGTTACATTGTAAATGGCCCAGAGAAGCCCTTTGGCTAGATGGATGGTATAAAAACCCAATCAACCAACCAACCAACCAACCAACCAACCAATCAATCAATCTGCTTCTTCTGTCCATTCAGTCATGTACAACTTTCAGTCACTTTGTGGATCGATGCTCTCCATGACTTTCTATCTCTTACAGCTTCTTTTAATTCAATCAAAGTCATGCCAGTGCCCCTTCTGATGGTGATAAGCCGGTGAGTCCTTGGGCAGCCCCTTCTGCTTTCACCACTGACCCATCTCAGCATAATTGTTATTTCAAGGGAGATAGCTCTCTGATCAGCGCTGAGCTCAATTTTCTAAACGAGGTCTTCTCTTTAGACTTTCTGAAGTCGTACCTCTCTTTCATTTACTTGGAACCTCAGGTGGTGAAGGGAAATGGGAGTACAGAATGTTCTTAAGGAACAATAGCATTATTACCCAGGGAACTGTTCTTTTTGATAACTTACCTAGTGAATGGCCATAGATATTTGGCAGTTTTGCACATACTTGTTCTTCTTGGCCTTTAGGAGCATGGGAGGGATGCAGTTCAACAGACTGGAGGTGGTCATCACTCAGCTAGAGGATAAATAATTTCCACACACAATTTGCACTATTAATTTCTTTCCCTTGATGGATGCAACAGATGTGTTGTTTACAATGTGTTTATTAGAACTTCCTGCTAGACTAGAGTAAGTCAGAGACCATGCCTTCTAGTCTTGTTGAAGAATACATAGTGGTAATACATAGTGAATGCACTTATTTCTGGATTTTTCTTTTCTTTTACCATGCTATCCGTAACATTTGCAGTTTTCAGCATCTGTGGGGGGTGGGGCTTGGAACCAATCCTATAGTATGTTAAAGCAACACACACCTAAAACATACACAAACATGCAGACATTTGGGGGAAAATATAAGGAAAGACAAAGATCCAACCCCAAAGCCCTCTCACACTTGCACACAAATTTAACAGTACTGAGCATCAACTGGATGCAGATGGAAGACTTCCAAGGATGCAGATACTGTACCATCCATGCACAGTGATTGCATATAGATACAGATACAGATACAGATTCAGTTTATAGTTTGAGTACTCAGCTTTGTTACAAATGCATACAAAGTGATGTTGTGTTAGGTGGCTTGTGCAGCATCTGCTGCTGCTACTGGTACTGCTGCTCCTTTTAGAAATATTATACTGTACTTGATGAGACATTTCGATGCCATCTCTCTCAGAGGAATGAATAAAAGACAGGCATGGTGTGTTGCATCATTTTATTTTGGTGACTGAAACTTAGAGGTCTCTACTTGTGCCTTTTACTAGTGTGCAAGTTAAGAGAGAGAAGTTTTGGTTTTTTAATATCCTATCCTCTGGTAGGACTACGTAACATATTTGATCCTGGAATGTGTTGTGGAGGCAGTATGTGCACCCTGTCTTTTAAAGGGATATTTAAAAGGTAATGACTTTTTTAAAAAATGAATTGCATATTTGTTAGAGATCCAGATGTTTGAAGCAATATACATAGGAGTGACAGATTCCGTTAAAATAATGCATTAATAAGCACTAGCAATTTTAGAAAGCAAAGTGAACATTGCTCTCAAACCAATTTGAAAAAAGCAAATCACAAATAGATGAGATATCATCACAGGTATTCCAAGTTTGAAAGATTAAACCTCTTCTAATTCCAACAGGAATATAGCAGTAAATATGGAGAATAAAGGTCTAGATAATATAAATGGAAGAAATGTATGTTCAAAACCCCACTTTTCTAAACTCCATTGTTAGCAATATTATGTGATAAAGTAAGTAAGAGTAAGATAAATCTTTATTGATCCCACATCTGGGGATATTTACTTGTTACACAGCTCCCAATATAAAAAGCAAGTAAAGATAGCTAGGTGCACAAAAAAGTGTAAAGTGTGTGTGAGAGAAAACAAAATAGCTAATAGAGTTTAAATAAAATAAGAAAACCCAATATACAAATATTACACTAAAATTTTTGTATATAAAAATAAATATAAAGAGAAGCTACTGTATATATACCCCATATGAATATGTTAAATTGCAGAGTTGAAGAGATTCACAGCAGTGGGAATAAAGGACCTGCGATAGCGCTCCTTCCCACACCGGGGATGTCTGAGTCTGCCACTGAAGGAGCTACGCAGAGCCTCCACTGTCTTGTGCAGTGGGTGAGAAGTATTGTTCATAATGGATGTCAGCTTAGCCAACATCCTCCTCTTACCCATCTCCTCCACAGAATCCAGAGGGCATTCCAAGACAGAACTAGCCCTCCTGACCAGCTTGTTCTGTCTGTTCTTACCCCATTCAATACTACCTGAACTCCAGCAGACTACAGCGTAGAAAAGAGCTGAAGCTACCACAGAGTCATAATAGCAGCAATGACAGAATAAATAATGCTGCTGCAGTTATCGTCCCTCTGAGAAGGAAAATGGCTGATGGCCAGTGGTCTAAGAACATGTTCCCACTATCATCATAAATGGTGAAGCTATTCCATCATTCATGGCTGACAATTGTCACCTTTACCCTTCAGCAGCAATACCACCTACCATAGCTACAAGGTACATATTCTAGGATGCAGAAATCAACACATTTTCAAATGGCTAAGGCTGGAAAATGTGATACTGTATGAAAATGTAAGTGTCTACAGGGATGGAGAAGGGAGAGAAAGAATAAACCACACTGGCTGACTCCCCCCCCCCCCCCTAATTGCTGCGGTTGAAGAAGAAGAAGAAGAAGAAGAAGAAGCTCTGAGAATGAGGATAATCTTTGTGTCAAGCAGGGTTTATCTTCCCATTGAAGCAAACTGAGGCAGTTGGCAATTTTTGGGAAGTTGGACAGTCTTCCTGAGGACCCATCATCACTGATGCTCACATGCTGGCAAGATACTGCCTGAGTCCTAATGAAAGATAAATATGCCAGTCAATATGACTTTTGGATATGGAGGAAGGTATTTGTGTGTCCCTGTGAAGATTCTCAGTCATCCAGGTGATCTCTCAAGAGTTGCCATGACTCAGCTTCCAGATGAAGGGGGAGGGGGGGTGTCATCTGGTTCTTTACTGTTAGCAGCAAATGTCTTGGGGCCAGTCTGGGGTGGGGAGTGTGAGGAGGTCTAAACACAATTACATACACTGTAATTAAGGCCATTGTTCAAGCATCTGCCAAAAAACGCCATGCATTTTTGCCTTTGCATCTCTCTAAGCAGGGCTTTTCAAGCCAAGAAAAAGAGAACTAGGAAGCCAGGGCCATAAGAGGAGGAATTCAGCATAATGAGCCCAAAGCTAATCTAACTTGAGCAATGATTAACATCTAATAAAAACAGAGCTCTCCGCACAAAAGAGTAACCCTCCTAATAATGAGAGCGGAAACAATACATTTAAATAACACATTTTTTGTAGCTGTATTAATTGTGTGCTCTCTCTCTCTCCTTATGTGCTGTCTGCAGTACTTCGGTTATAGAAAAGGTCAATGTTCAACTGAACTCTTAATTAAAACTAGCATGCTCTCTCCCCCCCCACACACACCCAGCACCACTGAGCGTTTGCAAGCAACCACTGGAGGGACCTGGTTAAAAGCATAACCATTTTATAACAAATTTGAAAGCTTGTTTCCTTTCCAGCCCATAGTATTCCCTTTGCAGCTCACAATGTGTGGGTGGAAGATACATTGCTGTGTCCAAATGATACATTGCTGTGTCCAGATGGTACTGCCTGACTACCTGTCATTCAAACGGCTTCCAACTGAGGTTGTCCCAGGGCTGTCCGGACGAGGGACTCCTTACATTTCTCCTGTCAGTCATGAGCCTCTACAGTTGCAGCTACTTTGTGTTTTTATTTGGCCATCCCCAACTTGGCACCTTCTAAACAGCTTGGGTTATAGTTCTCATATATGCGAATCAGCATGCCTAATGGTCAAGCACTATGGGAGAGGTGGCCTTGAAACTTTTGAAGGACACCTGGTTGTGGGGAAACAGAAAATCTAGTACAGGGGTACCTTGTACAAAGGAATTAATTCATTCTAAATGAAGTTCTGTTAAGCAAAATTTCCTTTATACAAATTTCCCATAGGAATACATAGAAAACAGAGTAATCCCTAATCGTGACCATTTTTATGTTGTACGGATTTACCCCATAGACAATTCTGTTAAGCAAATTTCCCCTATCTCCAGAATTTATTTATGTTGTATAGATTTTATGTTATACAAACAGTTTGTTATACGAGGGTCCACTGTATGTAAAACATATGAGCTTCTGTAGATTATAGTCTACTTCCATTGTAAAAAGGTAAAAGGTTTTCCCCTAGCACATGCATGCTAGTCGTGTCCAGCTCTAGGGGTGGTGCTCATCTCCGTTTTCAAGCCAAAGAGCCAGTGTTGTGCAAGTCCGTGGCCATGTGGCTGGCATGGCTGCAAGGAAAAACTGTTTTTACCTTCCTGCTTTTTACGGCGGTACCTATTTATCTACTTGCATGTACATGCTTTCAAACTGCTAGGTTGGCAGGAGCTGGGGTTATCAGCGGGAGCTCGCTCCACTACGAGGCACCCAAGATTCGAGCTGCCGACTTTGCATCTAACAGTTTCAGCACTCTAGCCCACTGAGCCATCATGCCCCTTCCATTGTAGTTCATGCTTTTTTCTCTCTTTCTTTTTGCATGCTTGACGGGAAGCATCTTGGTGAATGTGGAATATAAGCAGAAAAAGGGACTGGCAATAGGAGCTAAAGGGGGCAATGGGTGGGAGTAGGATCTCCTTACTACTGAATCCCTTCCTTCACTGTCTGGCAGCTCTACTGCATTTTCCGTTTGAAGTGCACAGGGATTCTATCATGTGTGCTTTTTGCTCTGAGACCAGATCCTTAGCGAAGACATAATTTGCTGATCCTGGTTCTGGGCTGCTCTGCTTTGATGCAGTGAAAAAGGAGAATCGTGGGGACATGCCATTTTAAAACCCTACACAAAGGGAAGAAGATTGGAGAGTTTGGACAGCTGAAACCTTTCTGAGCCATCTGTATTCAAAATAAATTGATTTCACAAGCATTGGGTCCTCTTACTGCTGGGTAAAATACCTTGCTTTTCATCCAAAGAACATGCTTCCTGGACAAAAAAAAATCCATGCTTTCCTTGTGTGTTGTGTAGTCAGATTTTTTTTTTTAAAAAAAAGATTTTAAACATGCCGAGCCAGGTTGTAAAACTCCTTGCATCAAGACGTGAATTTTGATTAGGGTTCAAGATCCAGCAAATCTGCAAATGCTTTCAGGATCTGCTCTGAGACCATACAGTTTTGTTTTAATGTTTACATTTAGTGGATTGTGATGCCTTCTTTCTAGGATCAGCAAAACAGCAATGTTTTAAACTGGAACACCACTTGTTTCCTTGCTGAGCCCGGACAGCCAGATGGCGGCAGCAAGGCGTTGTGTCAGTCCCGTTTCCATCTTGGTACTTACAGTGTTATTATTTTACATAAAGCATCTCTATGTGCCACCTTTCATTATGTGAGAATATCAAGCCAGCATACAAAACACAGAGATGAGCAGCTCAGGCCTTGGTCACACAAGGGAAATGTTCCCCAAATATCACACCACCACCCCCGGGTCACATTGTAGTACACATTTCTGGGGGTGCAATGCACCACCACTAGCCCCAGCTGTGTGAAATGTGTTGCTGTTTCCACAGAGGTCTATGGGCAGCTCTTTCATCATTGGGAACATGTAAACACACAGTTTCTCATATCAAGAAGGGGTTTAGCCAGAACTAGATGGTGCTTTGAGGACTTTCTAGAGACTTATCTAGAGGTATATCTTTGCACTCACATTTTCACTTCTCCCACTCACTTATTAGTTCTTCACAACATTCATGCAAGTACAGTGGTACCTTGTATAAAGGAATTAATTCGTTCCAAATGAAATTCTTTTAAGCAAAATTCCCTTTATACAAATTTCCCTTAGGAATGCATTGAAAACGGAATAATCCCTATTCACGACCATTTTTATGTTGTATGGATTCGCCCCATAGGCGATTCTGTTAAGCAAATTTCCCCTATCTCTGGAATTTTTATGTTGTACAGATTTTATGTTATACAAACCCTTTGTTATACAAGGGTCCACTGTATTGTGCTCATGGGGTGATTATTGGCTGTTCTGCCGTTCTGCTGCTGAACATGTTAGTTTCTACTAATGACTCCCATGGCTTTGATTCTAGTCCCATAAGCACAGGAAAATTCAAATTAGTAGCGGTATAGTAATAATAGTTGGTAGTTGAAAGCCTTCTAGAATACAGTTGGTACGTTTCTTTCCACCTGGAATAACTAACCAGGGCCAGAAGAGATGGAAGGAGGGACAATCCCTTAAATCCATTGGCTCACTTCTGGAGTTTATATGGCTGAATCAAATAGCAAGGTTCCATTAGAGTGGATTGGTTGAAGTAGTGGGACTTACAATCATGTAGACTTAAGTCGTGTTCATTCAATAGGTCTGCTGTTGTTGGAACCGGTTGCTGGGTGTAATTTCAAATGATCTTTCACTTTGACACAGCTAAATGAACTGAATAGAATTAACCAATTAATTGGTTTAGCTTAAATTAATTGTGTACAATATATGCTAGTCTTAATCTAATGGAAGCCAAATGAGATTTCTTCCACCACTGAATTGCAAATTAAAAGTGGATGGCCTTTGTGTGATCCTGCCCTTGAAGATCAGGGAGGAGGCACCACTGGAACCATTGTCAGAACAGGTGTGTGTGTGTGTGTGTGTGCGCGCGCGCGTGCTTTTGGGGTTTGTCCTGGCATTTTAGAGTGAGCTGCTACTCTCAGACAAAGAGAAGCCATCCACTATGGAGAGGGAATCATGTGGAAGGTTTGTTCATCTCTTCTTGTTTCTCTATAGATCAAACCCTTTTAAGAAAGGAGAACAGGCAGCCATCTTGAGGGTTGGAGCTGGAGACACTGCTTCAAGGAAGCAGAAGGGGAAGCATCTGAACCGCAGGTGATCTTGCCTTTATGATTCTTGGGCAACTCATTCATTCATTCCATTTATATACCAATTATCTAGCAAACTGCTACTCTGGGTGATGTACGCAACTTAAGTATGCATCATATAATATAAATACTGTCCCAGGGATAAACCGTAACCCCAAACAGGTGGCAAAACCATTTTCAGGAACATTGCGACACAACATTATCCTCCTCCTCCTTCCTCCAATGTTCCAGCTATTTGGAATAATTCTCCACAAAGTCATAAGAACATAAGAGAGCCATACTGGATCAGGCCAAAGGCCCATCTAGTCCAACTTCCTGTATTTCACAGTGGCACCACCAAATGCCTATGGGAACGCACGAGACTAGATATCTGTCTTCCTGATACCACTCCCCTGCATCTGGCCCTTGAAGTACCCTGGTTTTAAGCCTGGAGATTACACATCTCCATCATGGTTTGTAACCTGTGATGGACTTTTCCTCCAGGAATCTGTCCAATCCCCTTTTGAAGGCATCCAGGCTAGATACCATCACCACATCTTGTGGCAGGGAGTTCCACAGACTAACAACACACTGGGTAAAAAAAAATTCTTTTGCCTGTTCTCACTCTCCCAATCCACAGTTTGAGTGGATGTCCCCTAGTTTTGGTATTTTGTGAGAGGGAGAAGAGTGTCCATCTATCCACTTGACTCATGCCCTGTGTTATTTTGTACGTCTCAATCATATCCCCCCTCAGGAGTCTTTTTCCAGACTAAAGAGCCCCAAATGTCTTAGCCTTTCCTCATAAGGGAGGTGCCCCAGCTCAGTAATCATTTTAGTTGCTCTCTTCTGCACCTTTTCCAGTTCCACTATGTCTTTTTTGAGATGTGCTGACCAGAATTGTATACAATACTGCAGGTATGGCCTTACTATTGTTTTGTATAATGGCATTATAATGTTGGCTGTTTTATTTTCAATCCCCCTTTTGATAATCCCTAGAATGGAATTGGCCTTCTTCACCGCTACCATACATTAGGTAGACACTTTCATGGAGCTGTCCACCAACACACCAAGATCTTTTTCCTGATCTGTCACGGATAACTCAGAGCCTATGAGTTGGTAGATAAAGTTTTGATTTTTTTGCCCCAATAAGCATTACTTTACATTTTGCTACATTGAAACACATTTGCCATTTCGTAGCCCATTCCCCGAGTTTGGAGAGATCCCTATGGAGCTCTTCACAATCTTCTCTGGTTTTTACCACATGGAAAAGTTTCGTGTTGTCCACAAATTTGGCCACCTCACTGCTTATCCCTTTTGAAGGTTGAGATTGAAAAGCACAGGACTCAGTCTTCTCTGAACAGTTCCATTTTTAGGAGCTTTTTACATAACTCGTATTTCCTGCAGGTGAGGAGGCAGCTTTGCAGTTTGCTGAAGCTGGTAGGAAGCAAGAGCAGACCACAGAGGAGACCTGTTTCTCCATGGTCAGCATGGAATCTAAAATCACATCAAGAATGTGCACCTGATCCTTAACAGGGAGGACACCCCCCAAAGTTTAGGGCCAATAGCCCCCAGGTGGGAAGGGGGAAAACCTGCCCCATAGCAACCTGATCTCCATCTTGTCTGAATTCCATCTCTTTCCATTCACCCAGACCCCTTCAAAAGTTTCACATCCTTTCCCTTCCTCTCAAGTGGTCTCTTACTTGGAATTTCAATAACTGCATCTTCTCCCTTTTGTGTTTCATTTTTGTCCCTTCTTCTCTCCAAACCTTCCCCACTTCTCTGCGTCACCAACCGATGAGTACTGAAGAAATCTTATGCTTGGCAGAAACATGAGAGAATGAAGTGTCTCCAAGTGCAACAGATGAGCTGCTCTCACAGTTTAAGGTACACACCGGGGAGAAGAGAAATAGTTGTTGTTCAAGATCACCAGCTGGGGGTGGGGGGGTGGGGGTGATGGAGAGACCTCAGGTAGGCTGCCTGTAGACATGAAACTTTCTGTTCTTCTTTGTGGTCCCCGTGAAGCACACATGGGGGACCCATTTCTGGACATGCATGGGACCTTGGAATCCAGAAGCTTCTATAGAATGCAAGAAAGGCTCTGCCCCACCTCTCCCTCTAAGTAGACCACTATGCTCAATGGTCACTCTCCTCCCTTACCTCCAACTGTTACTGAGTGAGTGTGGTCTTTTCTAGAAGCTTCTACTTACCGCCCTCTTCAGAGTTTCCACCATCCAATTTTCCTGATCCTTTGTCAGTTCAGCTCTTCTCATTTTTCCTGATCCTTCATGAGTCAAAAAGAAAGGGGGTGGGGAGAGAGAAAAGTGTTATTTTTTCATTCCCTGCCTCCTGGGCATTTTCCCTTCGATTTCATGGCTCTATAGGAACCTATCTTCAAAAGGTGCTCGGATGGCTCAGGCAAAATGTAAAAAGGCTGTAGACTCATAATCAACAACAACAAATGAATGAATGAATAAATGAATGGGTCGATCGATCGATCAATCAATCAATCAATCAATCAATCAATCCCCAAATAACAGAAAAGAATGGTTATGCTGGATCTTAACTTTCAGGAATAATTCATACATGAGACAGAGGGTATTTGTACACGACCCCTAAACTCCCCCCGCAAATGGCTCCCAGCTCTAGAGCTTAAAATTGTTTCCCCACCAGCTCCGGAGTTTACAGATACAGTGGTACCTTGTATAACGGAATTAATTCGTTCCAAATGAAATTACTTTATACAAATTTTCCATTGTACAAACTGCAATTTCCCATAGGAATGCATTGAAAACATATTTAATCCGTTCCAATGCAGAGCAAGACTAAGGTTACCAAAGAGGTTGAGCTGCTGCAGGAGCCTGTGCAGATCATCCTCTTCGTCATTGTT
The DNA here is from genome assembly GCA_023846285.1 of Phrynocephalus versicolor. Classification (NCBI taxonomy): domain Eukaryota; kingdom Metazoa; phylum Chordata; class Lepidosauria; order Squamata; family Agamidae; genus Phrynocephalus; species Phrynocephalus versicolor. Next base: position 3,077,106 of record JAHTLZ010003542.1, read on the forward strand.
GTCGCCTGCAGACAGCAAGGGGTGAGGATGATGGTGGTGGTGGTGGTAGTGCTGGTGCTTCTTTCACCCCACCCGGGTGACTCCACAACTGGCCCTGCCCCACACAGCTGCTTGGCCACCTGCGGGCTGCCTCCGGGTGTTTCCCTTGTGGATGGTAGTGGTGGGGGAGCTGGCGGCGGCAGCAGCACCAGCTATGGCGAAGAGCACCTCATGGTGAGGCGTCTGGGCCAGCCGCTTTTCTTCCTCCTCCTGGAGGATCGGGCGCCGCTGAGAGCCGAGGCGAGAATGGGGAGGGGGAGGAGGGAGGGGGGAATGGGGAGGGGAGGGAAGGCGTCTGGGCCAGCAGCCGCTTTTCTTCCGCCTCCTGGAGGATCAGGCGCCGCTGAGAGCCGAGGCGAGGAGGGAGGGGGGAATGTGGAGGGGGGAGGAGGGAGGGAGGAATGGGGAGGGGAGGGGAGGGGAGTGCAGAAGGAGAAATCCTGTTGCCCCAAGCCGGGGGTGTTTGCAGGCACCGATGGAAGGTCCCGCCCGCCTCCTGCCTTGTCCCTGCTCTCAGCAAAGTCGCGCTACAGCTGGTGAGCTCTGGCTTTGCTCCAAGTATGAAGGAGGTTTTTTTTTAAAGGAGGCCAAACTTTTTCCGTTGTACAAATTTTCCGTTATACAAACCATACGTTATGCAAGGTACTACTGTAATTAAGTGTGACCACGCCCACCTAAGCGCGTCCCAGCGCACTTTTCAGGTACCTGCTCTCCGGAGGTGAAAATTCCTGATGCAGATATAACATAGTGACTGCCGGGCTCTCCTTGCTTCTGTTTGTTCTTTTTTTGCCCCCCCCGCCCCTTTAAGAGATCTGAATGCACTGCTGGGACGGCAGAACGGAGGTGAGCGGCATTCTTTTCTTCCTTTTTTTCTCCCTCCCCTCACGCAGCCAGCAGCCAGGAGTGCGGAGGGGGTGGGAACGCAGGAACAGAAACAAACCCCTAAGATCTCTGGTCCGAATTTAAGTGGCCAGCGGATCTTAGGGGTCGTGTGAAAAGGCTCTTATTTAGAATCTCATTCCTGAAGCCTGCCAAAACAACAGCTGTCTTCCGATGTGTCCAGCCAAGTCATGTCTACAACAAATCAGGTGTCTCTGAATCCCATTACAAGGACCAGTGCCCTTGTCTAAAGGCACTCACCAGCCATTCTGAAGCTCCATCTCAGACACTGATCTCTACAGTCTGAAAGGTCATCATAATTAATACCCATTATTCTAGAACACCCTAGCAAGATGCCTCACAATGCATCCACATACACTCTCAGTTCTGTGCTCTGCTGTTACCAGGAGCATGACTTTCACTTGGAAGCAAAAAAGACCAGCTTCTGAAAATCCATTCCCAGAACCAGAGCGCTTGGTATTTATCCGTCTGAATTACCTACATCCATATTGTTGATGACCACTATGGGACTCTTTATGCCTTCAGACGATGGGCAGCCCTCAAAGGCTATTTTATGAAACCCTTGGAGCCTTCTTCCTCAGTAAAATATCCCCCTACCAGGATAAGCAGCCCCCCAACAGCAGAGAGGAGAAATGGAATATGGCTTTTGAAGGTTGAGATTCCTCTCCTGGAATTCCACTCTGCAAGGCAGACCACTCCTGGAAGATCAACACGTGCTGCATAGAAATGTCCTCTTTTTATAGGCAAGTATTTTACACGACCCCTAAGATCCGCTGGCAACTTAAATTCGGACCAGAGATCTTGGGGGTTTGCTCCTCTTCCTGTGTTCCCACCCCTCCGCACTCCCTTGCTCCTATCTGTGTCAGGAAGGGAGAAAAAAGGGAGAAAACAATGCAGGCTCACCTCCGCTCTGCTGTCTGGAGCTGCCGCGGGAAGTATTCCAGTCTCTTAAAGGGGCGGGGGCAAAAAAAAACCTAAGAGAAGGCAGGAGAGCCCGGCACTCACTGCCTTGCAATCCGCATCAGAAATTTTTCACCTTCGGAGACCAGATACTTGGAAAATGTGCTGGGACGCCCAGATTCATCCATACCTGGATGGGGTTTCCCTCAGAACTGTGGTGCAAGCATTGGTGATCTCGAGACTGAGCTATTGTAACACGCTCTACATGGGGTTGCCCTTGACTCTCCTTCGGGTTCAAAATGCGGCGGCCAGACTGGTGGGGTGTGTGCGTCAGTTTGATCACATTGGCTGCCCGTTGCGGCCCAAATCAGATTCAAGGTCCTGGTTTTGATTTACAAAACCCTCCATGGCCTAGGACCTGATTACCTGACAGAGCGGATCGACCAGCGGTCAACATTGGCCCATCCGACTAGGTTGTCGCAGGCGCACATGCTGCGTGTGGCCACGCCCAGGGAGGCTCGGAGAACATCCACTCGTGCCCGAGCCTTCTCTGTGGCTGGCCCCACCATGTGGAATCATCTTCCAACAGAAGTGCACCTAGCAGAGTCTCTGTCAGCCTTCCGGAAGGCTTTGAAAACTCTCCTCTTCCGGGAGGCATTTGGTTGATTCAATTAAAGTTGTATTTTTTTTCCTGTCCCGCCATCTGCAACTTTGGTTTTTATTGTTCTGTTATTTGGTTAACTCTGTGTTTATTTTAACTGTTATTTTGTTACATTGTTTGTTGTAAACCGCCCGGAGTTCCTTCGGGAAGACGGGCGGTATATAAGCTCAATAAATAAATAAATAAATAACTTAGGTGGGCGTGGTCGTACTTATTTTTTTTAATAGTCTGGAGCTGGTGGGGAAACAATTTTAAGCTCTGCATCTGGGAGCCCTTTGCCTCGGATTTTAGGGGTCGTGTAAAAGCGCCCTCTGTCTTTAGATCTCCTTATGTTTTTGGCTTTTGACTCCCAGGAGTCTCAGGCAACATGACCAATACTGGCAAGACATTATGAAAGATGGAGTCCAAGCTCTCTGATAGAATGCTTATCACCAAGGTTTGAGAGCGCCAACTTTAAAACATACAGGAGCACATTGGTACTTTCTCCCAATCATATTCTAACATAATACAGTGGACCCTTGTATAACAAATGGTTTGTATAACATAACATTTGTACAACATAAAATATTCCGGAGATAGGGGAAATTTGCTTAACAGAATCACCTATGGGGAAAATCCATACAACATAAAAATGGGATTACTCCATTTTCAGTGCATTCCTATGGGAAATTTGTATAAAGGAAAATTTGCTTAACATAATTTCATTTGGAACAAATTAATTCCTTTATACAAGATACCATTGTATTTCTTGGTTTTATATACCTCTCATCTAGCCACAGGACATTCTGGCCAGTTCATAACAAAAAAACAATAAGCAAACATCCTGAAACCTTATACAACACAATAATAATAAAAAATACAGATGCTGACATAATAAAACATAATAGAATATGTAAAGCTTTTAATATTTAAAATGATGGCATTGTGTCCTTAATGGCCAATAATTTCACTGGATTTCATTAATGGATCGGAGTAAAAGGCCTGTCAGAATAGCCTAGTTTTAAAGAGCTGTCAGAGGAAGAAGACTTAACTTAGTTTATAAAGGGTTTTTTTGTATACTATGGCTTTTGTCAAAGTAGTTTCTATTTTGCTAGAAGCCATTCCTTTTTACTTTGCTAATTGTCTTCCAATTTAAGTTCCAGTGATCTTAATTTTTAAATTCTTTTTTTTGTTCTTATATTATTTATTTTGGTTGAGTGGTGTTATTGTTCCCCTTGAAATCTTTTTTAAGGAAAGGAGGGGTAAGAAATGATTCAAGTAATCATTCCAATAAAGAAATGGGTGGAATGTCCCTCTCTTTTCTCTAGGGGGATGGAGTGGACAGAAGCCCTGTGGGGGAGAATAAAGGTGCGTAAAGGAAACAAAGATAAAGAAAGACTATGAGCAAAAAAGGAAGGAGAAAAAGAGAGAAAGAAAACAAAGGGGGGAAAAACAGAAAGTTCAAGATACCTGTTGCACAGAAATTGACAGATCTAGCTCGTTTTGCTTATACCAGCAGAAGGCATTCTGCCTTCCATAACATGAACCACTTGCACATGCCCTTAACAACTTGGCCTTTGCATGTGTCGGTGGTCTATCGTAGTCTCTTTATAGCCAGAAATTCCCTTTCTCCTTGCTATATCTCCAGAACTGATGCTCTTCACATATTCTGCTGCTACCAGTCAAAAACACAGTGACTGAAAAAATCCAGACAAAGCCAAAGCCAAAAACAATGCAGCATTTTAAAGACTGTTATATTTCAGTGTGAGCTTTTGTATATACAGCCATTTCTTCTTGTTTTTATTTTATTTTATTTTAGGTTTTGTTTTTGCTTATATTTGTCCAACTCTGCTTGCGCGGATCAAGAAAAGTGCTGTACAAATGAGCATGTGCCTCTTTTCCATGGCAACATTTGCTCTGCATCCCCTGGACATAAATGTCTTCTAGCTTTTTATATTTTGCTTTTATAAATCATGCTCATTTGCATGATTGTTCTCCCTTTGCATGGTTTTATTCTGGCTTTCCTTGTCTCTGCGGAAGCCGAGGAGTAATGCTAGACATTGCACCAAAGTCTTTCTGGAAATTGGAACCAGGGAGTCGGGAGATATTGGATTTACACTTCCAAACATGTCATCTAAACTATAAGGGCTTTGTCTTTGTGACATTAAGATTGGAGTCCCAGAGAACACAATTTTGTGACTCAAGCACCACCATTTTGCTCCCACTTCCCCCTGTGTTTTGAAATCACAGCATGTACTTGGCTTTGCATTCACCCCATCATTGCTAAAATATCGTTCTTCCATAGCCCAAAGGCAGGACAAGGAAATATGAAAGCAAAGGGGAATGACTTCAGGCCCTGTCCATGTTACAGCAGAGCCAATCTTCACTGGAGATGATGATGATGATGATGACATGGATGAAGAAACCTTCAGCATAGTGGGGATTTTCTCCTGGGGCACAAAGGGTGAGGGTGGGAAGTGCTTGGCGGTCTTGCTGGACCCTCCCTTCCCCTTTCCCTCTGATTTTGCATGGCAGGGGAAAGATTTATTAGTAGAGATGGACAAGAAATGAAAAATGAAACACTGTTTTGTTATTGTTATTTTGTTAGGTAATGTAGTAATTCATTACCTCATGAAATGGTAGGAGACGTTTCGTCTCATTTTGTCACAAAACAATTCCTGGTATCTCAACTGGACCTTCCACAGGACTGCAACACTGGGTAATCTCTTTCCTTTTATTTGATCCAATTAGCTACACTCAGTGGACTTTCCCAAATTTTATCCCAATCCTCAAATGAAATACATGGGCCTTCTACACCCCCCCCAACATTCGCTGACAAATCAGGGACTTTTGGTCTCAGCAAGTCACATTGAGGAGAGGTGTGAATGTGTATATGTGAGAGCCGTGACATGTCTTTGGAAGGACTGGGACAATTAAAACACCTCCCTCCCTTCACTTCGGAGGCAGTCTAAGAACATCCAAGCTCTGAGCCTCAACTAAGGCGGTTACTTCACGTCCTTCCTTGAGCCGAGGTGAACTTGCCTCCGTGTTGAAATCGGTTTTCAACACGGATCGAGAAGTGGATTGAAAAGATTCCCGAGCTCCAGGATGGGAATCTCTCACCCCGCTTGGAGCGCAGTTCAGGGGGCGTGGTCGGGGTGAACTCCAATTGACTCCACAAGGACGTGAGGTTGTGTTCCTTAGAACCGGTCTCCAGCGGGGCCGTGAACTGCAGCGAGAGGGACGTGAAGTATCAGCCTAAGAAACTGCCTGGCTTTTCTTCCATCTTGCCAAGGACCTTGCATCTAAGAAATAGCTCCTGGCAAATCCATCTTTTGCCATGTTATAACCTATTGGTACTGCTCTGAGGAAGAGGGCTTTGCCCCCGAAATATTAGCAATGTTTTGTTATTTTTTATAGTAGCCTAAAAGTATAACCTGTTCCACTTTTGTATTTGTCTTTTGTGATGGCTACACGGCTCCTCAAATTGAAATAAATTGATAATTATATGTCCGTGGCAACGAAGAGTTTCAAGACTGCTACTTATATGAGGGTTGGGGAAACTGTGTACCTTTAGAAGTTGAATTCCAATCCCCATGGGTCTCATCAGAAATAATATGAAAATGTAGTTCACTGGCTTTAGAGGACTGACTGTTTTCTACTTTGGGCTAATGCTGTCTACCATCTCTTTGTTTCTTCTGGGTCGTCAAGTCACATCCCCCTTATGGTGACTCCATTAAGGCTTTCAAGGTATGTGGCACATTTAAGGAATCATTTTCCCAGTGCAATTCCTTCACGGAGTCTCCATGGCTTTGTGTGGATTTGAACCCAGTTCTCTTGGGTCCCGGTTCTTTGCCCACTCTACCATCTAGGCTTTCATCTACTATCTTTAATGTTAGGAGCATGGTGCGAGATGGGTGCCCCTAGGTCTTCCATAGGTAGGGGGGTCATCAAAAGATCCCACAGCTTGAGACAAGAAAACTGGAATCTGAGGTTCTACTCAATTCATCTTTAACAAGAGAGCCAACACTGTAACATAACACAGTCTCTTGACTGCTCTGGGACCTTTCATTCTCTTCCAGGTTACGGCGCATTCAAACCTGTTCCCTGGTCCCATGGTGAGAAATTATTATTTCACTCTTCTCTAATATCCATCACTAGGTGGAGTCAGTTTACTAACGTCCCTGTTGCTGTTTTTGCAGCTAGCTCAACCCAAAGGGCAAGCAACCTTAGCTTCTAGGAGTCAGAGGCATTCAAACTACCTCTTCCTTCTCCACCTCCTTAGTTGTGCCAGAGTGGGTGGGGGGTCTTCAGCTTGGGGTCTCTAGGAGGTTGAGTACACTGCTGATGCACAAAGGTATTCCCCATCAACTAGTATATCAATTTTCATTTCAACTAGAGGATCTATTTGGGTGGTTTCTGTTGGGGTCTCTGAAGACTGCACCTTCATGTTGCCCTCCTCCTCCTCCTCCTCCTCCTCCTCCTCTACCTCTCCAGTCCTCTATCACCAGGTACCTACAGTGGTACCTTGTATAAAGAATTTGTTCCAAATGAAATTGTTAAGCAAATTTTCCTTTATACAAATTTTCCATAGGAATGCATTGAAAACAGAGTGATCCCATTTTTATGTTGTACGGATTTGCCCCATAGGCGATTCTGTTAAGCAAATTTCCCCTCTCTGGAATTTTTTATGTTGTACAAATTTTATGTTATACAAACTGTTTGTTATACAAGGGTCCACTGTATATCTTTTGCCATCACCATTCCCCCCATGATGCACTTTTCCTGCCTTTTCTACCTTGGTCCCCCTCCTCCTTTCCAGAGCCTTCCAGTGGTTACCCCTCCCTCCCCACACACTTTGTTCTGCCCCACTTGGAGCCCCTTTGGCCTTGCTGTTTCTGGAAGGTTCCTCGCCCTTTGGACACTCAAGGGAAGATTCTCCTGATGCGATAATAACCCTCCACTTTTCATAGGTGATTTTTGTGGGCCTGTCGGTTTCATCAGCCTGGGTCTGACAGGTGTGGAAGGCCTGCAGATTGGCTTGAAATGGGCCCTTCTGGGTTCTCTTGATGCCGTTAAGGAACAAGAGTCATAGGTGCTTCCAATTAACATGGGAAACCGGCCATAAGAATGACCTTGAAAAGGACCCCCTCCCCAGGAATGCCTGGCTTGGGTCTAAGAGTCTAGGGGAAGGATTCCACTTTATGAAGCTATTCCTATGTAGGGTTCTGCTTTCACACCACCACTAAAATCTGCAGTGAACTTTGATCTGGATAACCCCTCTGACAAAACCCTGGAAACAGGAGTAATGAATATACAAATCATCAGCCAATCCCAGCAGGAGGGCAGGGAATGGTATGATATAAAAAGGGTGGAGCCTAGGCAGTTGAGGCAGTTCAGGGGAGTTAAGTTAAGTTGAGGTTTTGAGAGTGAGTGCTGGGAGAGAGCACTGCTCTGTGAGAGTTCTGTCAGGCAGTGAGGGCTATACTGTTTACTAGTTATTGAAGATAGGGAGGCTTGTAGAGCTGATTAAATCTATTACAGTATATGTTAAAGGCAACGCATACCATCCTCAGATATTGTTATATTTATTATCTTCTCAATAAAATTTGTTATTATTTTTATATTATTCATCTGAGTCTGTCCCAATTCATGAGGCAACAGGTGGCAGCCTTATTAAGTGAATAAAAGGTGGCAGCAGTACCATTTCCATCACAGAATTCAGTGTGTAAAAGGGAGGTGTCGTCACAATTTAGTGGCACAGCAGTGGGATGTCGAAATAAACCCGGTTGTGCCTTTGAAAACCCAGTATGGGAAAGGGGTGACGTCACAACCCCCCGGAGTGGTCACGTGGTTGATGTTGCAGATTGGATGTTCCCATGGTCGTGTTTTGAAAATCCGCAACCATTCTGATCCCATGACTGAGAACCACAGCAAAGACACCATAACGGGGGCGGAAAGGTTTCGGTGTGGATTTTCTGTGTTCCCACGGATTCAAGTAATGGTTTAAAATGTGCATCGGAACAGCGACAATTTCACCACCTCGAGACCAGGTACTTGTAAAATATGCTGGGTCATGCTTAAGTGGGCCTGGCTGCAGTATATTTTTTAAAAAGTCCGCTGCTCATGGGAAAACGATTTTATGCTCTGCATCTGCAAGCACTTTGCAGCAGATTTTAGTAGCCGTGTGAAAGCTGACATAGTTTAACCTAAAAACTCTTTCTCTGACATTCTCATTTTAGAATTGGAAGGGACCCTATGTGTGTGTGTGTTGTGTTGTTACATTCGTGACTAACTCTTTGTGACCACATGTCCATGGAGTTTTCTTGGCAGGAATACTGGAGTGGTTTGCCAGTTCCTACTCCAGGTGCCTATAGCTCCTGGTATTCCTTGTTGGTTTCCCATCCAAGTACTAACCAGGGCCGACCCTACTTAGCTTCTGAAATCAGGCAAGATTGGATGTGCTCAGGGCATTTGAGAATCTATGGATCATCCAGTCCAGCCCCTGTTAAGGAGGCACAGCAGGGAACTGAACTACCAACCTCCAGCTCTGTAGCCAGATGAGAAATCTAGTAGTCATTCACATATATTCCTTTTACTTCCATCTTTTATTCTTCCCCCTCTAGGGAGATCAGTTCCCCTACCTTCTGCTTTTCCCTTCCTTTCCTTCATGCCCTTTACGCTTGTTTTCTTTGATATCAGTCTGCTTTTTATTTGTCTTATGGGAATGCCTGCCTTCTGTTCTTCCCATAGTAAAAGGGGGGGATATCTTCTATTTAGGTGGGGGCATTTAAACTCATAGCATCCAAAGGACTGACTCTTGTTGCTCCCCCACTTTACAAAACAGAAAATGTGAAAAGACAAGCTGGACTGCAAGCTGGCAAAGAGGCCAGCTTTTCCCAGCCCTTTCATCAAGTTGCTGAATGTAACACTGGGTAATCATTGGATTAATGCTAATTAATGGAACCCTGAGCAATCACTGGATTAGAATTCATTAATGTTGCTATAGGTAAGCTTGGGCTTATTTTAATGAGAATTTTGGAGTGATAGATGAGAAGGTACTTTTCCATGTTGCACGTGCTAACGTTGGGTGTGTGTCTATGTCTCTGTGTGTTTAGAGCAGGTAATGAGCTGCTTTCATAAATGTGCCAAAGGCTGCCTAAAAGGAAGCAAGGATATTGTGTGCAAGTGCAAAAGCGTTTGTTGAATTACATGTACACTAAAGTATTACATCTCAAAAAAGATTATGTTGAATTACATGTAATGTATTATATTGGGGATTTGTTGATGAGTTAGCCAAAGCTTAGTAAAGTAAAGGTCATTTCCCCACCCCCACCCCCATACGTGTGGTAGTTGTGTCTGACTTTAGGCATGGTTTCCAAGCCAAACAGCCAGTGTTGTGGAAGTCTGTGACCATGTGGCCGGCATGGCTGAATGCATTCTACACATAGAACACTGTTTACCTTCTTGCTTTTTCTGGCGGCATCCATTTGTCTACTTTCACGTACATGCTTTTGAATTGCTAAAGTTGGCAGGAGCTGGGGTGAAGAGCGGGAGCTCACTCCGCTGCATGGCACCCGGGATTCGAACCACCGAGCTGCCAACTTTGCAGCCGACAGTTTTCAGTGCTGTAACCCGCTGAGCCACCACACCCATGCATGCAGCATGTCTAATTTCCATTTCCCAAGTTTCAGCTTTTCTTCTCTCTCTCAGCTAAGGGTTGCTAGTATTAGATTACTAGTCATGTCTCCTTTCAGTGTTTTCAAATGGATCATACTGGTGTTTGTGTCCATGTGTGGGAGGATCCTGGTTGTTGCTGGTTTCTTGATGTACCAGTAGCTCTAAACTCATGTGGGTTTAATTTATTCCCTGATATCTCATCCCCAAAACTTACTGCCGCCTTCTCCGCCCCCCTTCCCTGTCCAGACTCCACCCACTTTATTTTCATCCCATTTCGTCCCATTGTTTCACATCTCTCCCTCCCCCATTTGTCCCCCTTGAGAACATTCCCACTTGCAGTTGTGGGATCTGCTCAATGCACCATGTTGAATAAGGCTTGTCTTAAGGGCGAGGAGTGGGGAGAGAAAAAGATTCAATATATTTCAAGACTATCTAGAAGGAATGTTCAAGTGAAATCCCTAGCTGGGTTCCAACTTGTGGCCAGTTGGTAATTTATCCGCCCCATATACATCACCAACAGAAATGGAAGCTGCTGCTGGTGAGTTACTGGGATTTAGTTACTTTCTGTGTGATAATAAAAAATGCAGTTTCTTCCTTTTATGGCCTGGTATAAAATGTCCTGCCGCATGTCTTCGAAGGAAAAGGTAATGTCAATACTTCACTATGGCAGCTCTTCTCCAAGAAGGCTACATACATAATTTTCCCTTTCCTCCTAGAAACTACCTAATATGGCATACGTGTCGACAGCCATTTCTCTTTCCATGTCTTAAACAAAGGTTTATTATTTCTACGCGGTACATTTCACCCCAAGTCTGTCAGTGCACTGCTGAAATGATTTTGATCTATGCTTAGGAAGGGAGGAGAAACTTGGCCAGGGTCATAATTTTCTTCTTTGGCTTAGTGGAATAAGTGCTGTGTATATACTTAGAGTAAACAGTGCAAAATGGAGAAGCGGAGAAGTGCTGCAAACCCACCCATTTTGATGTCTTAAAGCACTCAAGAAATCCTGCTTTGTAATAGTCTCACTGTATCATCTGGGCTATAAGCTGAAACGAAAGATGCCTCTTTCCCAAGCAATGTATTAATCTTGCCAGGTGTGTAAAAAGCCAAGTCTTCCTGCACTTGAGGACGGAAGCAAATATATTTGCTTGATGTCTGTGATGAGGCATAATGCATGACTTTGTCAGGGTGTAAATAAACAAGCACCTTTTGACTTCTAGGAAAACATTACGGATGCACAGCGAGATGGTCTTATAAAATGGGAGCTTTTGCAATGTTATCGCATTCCAGGATTCATTGCCCCAAGACCAGAGATGGTATGTAAGTCTTGTACTTCTGTGCAAAGCAGTTTTATCGTTGTTACCGCCTGGTAGAGCATTCTATAAACTAGACAGAGTCCAAGGCTAGCCCATGAAATCTCACTGCATCAGGCCCAAGGGGGGGAAATGGTCCATTTTCCATTTTATATACAGAATTGAGCCAAACAGGCACTGGAAACAAAATCAACCTGGACAAATCTACTCTGCTGAATGGCAGCAAACTAGGGCGGTTACTTCACGTCCTTCTTTGTTCCACGACTAGTTTTGTACCATGACAGCATTGGTTGTGATCACGTGGTTTTGTCCCTGTTTCAGTGCTCCCATGGTCGTGATAACTTGTCTCACGACAAGTGTTACCTTACAGTCTTGTACCTTGACAAACAATGAATTTGTCTAGCTTCCTTTTTCCTTTTTTCGGGGTGGTGGTGGTTAAAAATTCTTTTTTGATATTTTGCTTCTGAAAAGTAAAAAAACCCAACAACAACCACACAACCTAGACACATTTTTCTGAGAGAAATGAATGTTTGTTGTGTGACAGTCGTTACTACACTGTGTCTTGTCTCGGAACAGAAAATGGAAACAAAGAGTGACAATCCTACCCCAGCATCAAGTACAGGATTGTCGCACTTAGCACCCATTCCAGGGGAGTGGTCGAGACAAATTTCAGCAGTTGTGCAACGGACATGAAGTAAATTTTTTGTACCACTCCTAAGTGCAACACTAACAGACTAAACAGACATGAAGTAACCGCCTTGGTAGGGAAGTATAGTAGAGACACTCTGTTCTGTCCTCCATATTTAAGTGCATTTTGATCAAGGGGGAGGATTTCTATTACATTTCACGTTTTCTCTGCAACCTGTATTTGAACCTATGAGCTCGTTGATTCATGTTTATGAGCAATCTGGCCTTTCTTCCCAGCTTACTCATAAACATGTCCAAAGCCGCTTTTAAGTTCAGACATAAAAATATATGACATGACATGTCATAGAAATCATCCCCATGCAAGTTTTATTTATTATCCAGTCATCCTACTCTTTTTTTAAATGATGGGAAATGTACAAGTGAGTTGTTAAAGTAACAAAACCCACCCTCCCTGAATGCTAATGGCAAATAATTACTTTTAGGGGCTTTGATAGTGGTCACATGGCAAACTCCTTAAACATCATCAACACAACCTTTCAATCACTGTGGTAAAGCCAGCCCTGAGCAAGTGTTAAATAGTACCCCCACCCCTATTTCTCAAGTTCCCTTGGACAGTGGAAATCTATGGCTTAACCTAACGGATGACTCACTGAATTTAATTTATCTTCTACCTTTGACTCAGAAATGCTGGCATTTTCACTCCCCCTCCGATATGATTAATTAGAGAGGATTAATAAAAATGAAATCTGAGAGAGTGTTGGTACATCATCCTACGGGCGCTGCTGTTGCATCTGGGCAACAAGGAGATGGAGGCTTTGCATTGAGAGACAGAGGGAGGTTTCTCCAGAGAGCTGAAGGTGGTATGAAAGCGATATCTTGGCATACCACACCCTGTTATCGCTGGTGCGCAAGCTGGATCTTGACATTTGATGGATCAATGTGGCCCAATGTCCTTCTCAAGGAAAGAATGCAGCTGACCTATCTGCTTATGGTGGGCAAAGATGCTTCTGGTAGTAAAAATACAACAGTGAGAAATCAAATAGCTAATAATAATTTCCTGCTCTTTCATGACACACCAAAATTGCCACCTGAGATAATACACCCAATGACAGGTCTGGCCTGGTAACAGCCAGTAGGCTCCACACCACAACACCACACTAAGATGTCTGTGAAGATTCTCAGTCATCCAGGTGAGTTTATCTGGAAGTTGAGTCATGGCTACTGGACTTCTTTTTCTTGAGAGATAGAAATGTTTCGCTGCCCATCCAAACAACTTCATCAGTTTGATGATTTGAATGAGCAGCGAAATGTTTCTCTCTCTCTCAAGGAAAAGAAGTCCAGTAACCATGACTCAACTTCCAGACCACACCAAGATGTTTGAACAAAGGATTCCCTCCCACTCATACTGGGATGTTAAATGATCTAATACATATTTGTTTCTATGATACTTAGCCTAAGAGTTAACATTCACATAACTGTTTAAAACTATGACACATACATGAGGGAGTCGCCCAGAGTCAACCTTTATTTTATTTAAAATAGTTTTACCCTCTCTTCCTCCTTAAAAAGAACCCAAGGCAAGGTGGCTTACATATATATAAGGCAACATTGAAAGCTAAAGTTCTCCCCTCCAGAAAGGATTGGACCCAGAGTAGAATAGTGTCTCCAAGTCTCAACCCAGGGAGATGGGCAAGCTTACCCTGAATGATGGACTACCATGTGGATTTTATATGAATCTATAGGCTCACATAGACTTTGTGTTTATGACTACTTAATGCTGTAAGATGTCCCTCAATTCCTTGTTCTCAAACACTTGAACATGTCTTAATTGTACTGGACTGTATAATCATTCCCCATTACTATAAGCCGCCTTGGGTCCTTTTCCAAGGAGAAAAGCGGGGTAAAAATACTCTAAAATAAATAAATAAATAAATAATGGTTGATAGCATCAAAAGCCACTGGGAGGTCCACAAGTCAAAACAGGGACACGCCCCCCCTTGTCTAGTTCTTGGCGTGTAGGTCACCCACCAAGACAACCAAAGCAATCTCTGTCTCATAGCCAAGCCTGAAGCCAGACTGAAATGGATCTAGATAACCTGTCTCATCCAGGAACCTCTGGAGCTAAGAAGCTATGCTACGCTCCAGCACCCTGCCCAAGAAGGGAATATTAAAGACTGGTTGGTAATTATGCAGTATTGCAGGATCCAAGGAAGGCTTTTTCAGCAATGGTCTTTAGTATTGCCTCCTTTAAGCATGCTGGGATCCTACCCTGTTGCATGGAAGCATTCGTCGTTAGAGATGGGCACGACTTAGCGGAATTCCCATTTCCGTTTCCGTTACGGAACGGAAACGGTAACGGCAATTACTCCGCCAGAACTCGAACTCGAACCGACTAAAGAATAATTGGGTCTGATTTGTCGTGGTCGTTCCTGGCATCGCGGCGATCCCGCGATGCCAAGCGGCACAGAAAAAAAGTTTTTAAAAGTTAAAAAAAACCCCGATTCCCGGCCATTCCGGCCAAAAAAGCAGGCGGAAATATGCCTGCCTCTGAGAGTGCACCTACCAGAGGGGTGGTTTCTGGGGGGGGTCCCGGCCTCCCCCCTCTCCTCCTGTCCTGTCCTGGGCTGCTCTGTGGGACTCGCCGCCGCAGGCTCGCACCAGCAACGGCGGAGGGGGAGTCTCGCCGCCGGCTGCCGCAAAAGCGGAAGCGGCACAGAAAAAAGTTTTAAACTCCCCCCGCCCATTCCCGGCCAAAAAAAAAGCAGGCGGAAATATGCCTGTGCATGTGCAGTAGTGCACCTACCAGAGGGATGGTTTCTGGGGGGGGGGTCCCACCTTCCCCCCCTCTACTGTCCTGGGCAGCCGGACTCGAGTCGACACATCATGCCATGCCATGCGGTGTGGGCGGGGGATCCAAAAAGGGGCGGCGGCCGCAATTTTTTTTTGAAATCATGGAGTGGTCCAAAAACACACAAGCACCACAGAAACATGTGAAAATTGCTATGCTGCTGCCAGAATTTTTACAGTAGCAGTAGGTTTTTCTTGCAACAAAATGTCTCCTCCGGCTCCCCTGTCCATTGATTTTATTTTATTTTATTTTTTTTTACACCTGCACAATGATGGGCTGGCCAAGTGGCCATGTGGGAGTGGACCATGCAAAGTTTTGGAGCCATCCCACCAATCACATGGCCACTTGGCCACTGAGACTTCTGGGATGTGCCAAAAAGCCCACTAAACCCTGCCCTAGCCCCCTAACCCTAACCCTAATCCTTGATTCCTTACCCATACGCCACAGTACACTGTCCTCTTAGTGGGTCAGAGAGGCACCCAGAGGTGCACCCCAGTACTCACCCTAACCTCACCAGTAACTAGCCTAACCCTAGCCCTTGCGCTAACCCTGTTGCCTAAGCCAGATCTGTACTTGCATTGCACTACAAGGAAGTACAATTCCCTTCTTAGTGAGACACAGCGGGTGCAGAGAGTCTGCCAGTCCGCCACTTGTGGCTCTGGGTGACTCCTGCAGGCTCGGCACGGCAGCATTTGTGTGCCATGCTGCAAACCATGCCCCCAAGTCCTGACCTGACTGATGCAGGGAAGGCACCCCAAAAAGAGGGGTGCCTCTGCCAGTCTGCTGTGTCTCTGCGTGCAACTTGGTATGCATATCCATATGGCTATGCATGCCCTTTTGCAGCAGTAGGTGAGGAGAGGAGACCCCCATGCCATGAGGGGTCTCCTGGAGCCTGCTTTCCCTTCCTAGAGGGTGAGGAGAGGAGCCCCCCCCCAAAAGAGGTGCCTCCAGGAGCCCGCTTCCCCTACAGCGGGGCAGAGGAGGCACCCACCCCAGAGAGGTGCCTCCAGGAGCCCGCTCCCCCCCAACCAGTTTAACGACAGACGAAAAAACGAAAAACAAAACAACTATTTTTTGCGAAGTTTCGCGAAAAACGGAAACGAGCTGACACGGGCCGCCTCCGACACACGGCAACTCGAAAACGTCATTTTCCCTAGTCGTGCCCATCTCTATTCGTCGTCACTGCACACTCTACCCATTTGACCAGTCCCTTTCTGGAAGCTTTTATATAAGCTAGAAAGTGCAAGGGTCCAGCAGACATGTGGTACTAGCCTTCACCTCTCCGGGTCCCACGTCATCAGGCTGCAGGAACAGAAACATTCACAGGACTTATGTTGACAACAGCATCCAAGTCAGAGCAGATCCAAGCAATATTGGCTGCAAAGTGCCATGTAAATTCTTCACAGAGAGCTACTGTGTGGTCTGCATTTTCTTCTTTCAGACCACAATATAATAGGCCACAAAGAGCTCACAATGTTGCTGAGGAAAAGCAGACTTCACTATGATCTGTGCCCAAAGTCTTCGTTAAAAACTTAAGTTCTCTTGAAGATAGTCACTTCTTTTTAAGAAATCCCCTTCTGTACTGGAGCCTGACCCCCCTTCTCTCTCTCTCTTGTTAGTTTGGCTTTCTCTCTCCATTGTTTGGTACAATTTGACAACTGGATGCGGTCATCCTGGACATGGGAACCACTGAACTCCGCTCTGGTTTGAAGTGATGCTAAGCATAAGCCACACTTGCAGGAGAAAAAGGCACTGGATAAAGTGAAGTAAAAGGAACCTCATATGGATGGT
This sequence comes from Phrynocephalus versicolor, assembly GCA_023846285.1. Lineage (NCBI taxonomy): Eukaryota > Metazoa > Chordata > Lepidosauria > Squamata > Agamidae > Phrynocephalus > Phrynocephalus versicolor. Next base: position 3,093,865 of record JAHTLZ010003542.1, read on the forward strand.
GGTGGTGGAGGAGGAATGTCGATAGCATCAGTGGAAAACCAGGTATTTTAAGGACAGAAAATGCTTTGTGTCAAAGGCTTCTTTATCTTTCCAAAGGAACTTACAGTTTAATCCATAGATGTTGAAGGGTTTTGATTTAATTTTAAAAAATAATACAATGTATTCCATTCTGTTTAGATGCTTGTAATTTGATAGTGCTTTATTTTCTATTATTTAAACTATATTGTAAGCCTTGGGTTTAAGTTCTGGAAGGAAAAAGAGCATGAAAAGCAAGCAAGAAAGCAAACCAGATCACAGAGATATGGTCTTGTGCCTAGTAAGGAAGAGCAAGGCAAGGGGAGAATGAGCTGAGGGAAGGGCCGAATGAACAGCAGAAGAGTCAAAGGGTAAAGAAAGGTTCAAAGGAGAAGAAAAAGCAGCCCAGTGGGTGGAGGACTAAGAGGTTTTTAACCTTGACTTGGCAAGGGTACTTCTGCTAAGAGGTACAAAGAACATGAACAAAAAAGTTGAAGGGCTTAGAGTATTTTCCCCTGGCAGTGAATTGTGGGGAGGAAGAGGCTAAAGAAAGTAAACACGCCATGTTTCTCCACCTGTCTCTGCAAGGGAACATTCACCATAGTGCCAGCTCTCTACATGTTGGTGCATTTGATTTGATCATCCCTTTCTTCAAAACCAACCTGATTCCAGTGTGTGTGCTTGTAAACACGATAATGGGACGGAATTAGAGGAATTGTTGACGGATGCTATGTGAATGCCTGCCAAGATGTTTGTTGATTGCTGGTGCACCGCCAGGCCTCTTTAGAAATTAAGGGATTCTTTTAAATCATAAAATTGCTTTGTATTGAGAGGTAATTATGAACGACTGCGAAGCATTTCATATTGAGCAAATAAGCCTATTTTCACTCCCCAGACTGATTGGCAAAGTGTTTTGCATCTTTCCTGTAGCAATTACCGCTGGACCTGTAGGCTGGCTTGTTTGTCTGTTTGCTGTTTTTAGTGCAGAGAATTTCAGGCAAAAATTGTTATTTGAGAAATAAGTTCTGAGAACCCCCAAATTTCTGTTTATGGAAAAATGATCTAATTTCTGTCCCAAGCAGGTGTCGCCAAATAGGCACAAAAATGTCCCAAAACTGATATAGATGTGATAGCTTTTATTAGTCGAAGCAAGAAGGTGTACGTTTTTGGGAATACACTAGATTTTTCTTGAAAGATCATTTTTTCTTTTTAATGTACTTGGGTTTCCACTCATTTTGTTGGGACTTTTCCAGCCACCCTCGAGACTTCTCCTTGTCTGCTTTAGTCAAATGACTTATTTCTTTCCTGTTGCATGCCTCCTGAAAGCCTGGTTGATTTTTTAGTAGCACAATAAGTGTGCATGTTTGTTAAAAAAAAGAAGAGGATCTTGAGGTAACGTATCCCTCCACTTAGGGAGGAGGTGGGTGTACAGTTGTACCTCGCAAGACGAATGCCCTCTAAGACGAATGCCCTCTAATGCCCTTTGTCTTATGAGGCTGGCTTTTGAATTGTGCATGGCCACAACACGGGGATGGGTTATGGGCACATGAAATTCAAAAGCCTGGTCTTCCACCCTGGCTTTCCTGACCGTGTAAGCACCTGATCCGCGAGTGCTACACAGCCTGGAAAGCCAGGATTGAAGCCGCTACCACCACCACCACCCCATTGCCCAGGTCTCTGAGCATGGAGCCATGGCTGCAAAGTAAACTGGGGCTTCGAATGAGCCCACAACCCACAGCTGCTCCACCCTTTCCCCAGGTCGCTGCGCTGAAAAGGTTCGGCGCAGAGACCCAGGTGAAGAAGCGTGCCTGCCGCTACGAAAGGAGGGGATGAGTGGCTGAGTCACCTCTTGCCTGCTCTCCACACCACCCCCTCCCCGGTTCTTAACCTGTGGATCCCCAGATGTCCCTGGACTCCAACTCCCAGAAACCCCTTCCAGAACAGAAAGTGGTGGAGGCTTTGGGGAGTTGCAGTCCAGGAACATCTGGGGACCCACAGGTTGAGAACCACTGCCCTGACACATCCACTTGCCGGATGTTTCTGACCCTCAGGCTCTCTAGAGCTGCCCATGGAAAGGCTCATTCTGGCAGTTCTGGCCCTCAGAGTTAGCAAACATGGTGCCAAGAGGAAAGAGTGAGAAGACATCAATTTACTGGTGTCATCTTCAGGAAATCAAACCAGTAACAGAAAAAGGATTTGAACTCTGGGTATCAACTTTCCAGGTACTTTTCAGACTGTTACATCTCAAGGGACATAAGATGTCTTTTTTTCAAACACACACACACACACACACACACACACAGAGGAGGCCATAATACATTTATTATTGGGCAGAAGAAGAGCTTTTGACAGTTGCTGCAGTGATGGAAACTGCAAAAGACTAATAAGCCCATTATCACTAATTGGAAGAAATTTCCCCCAAGGTGGTCTTTGCCGGCCTTCATGGTCCTACTAGCCGGAACTACATTGAATAGAAATGTTACATCCAAGTTCAGCTGGAGAATCGTTTTTACATTTGTGGCAGAGGGGAGTCTGAAATTATTCTGCAGTGATATTAAAAGAGAGAGGCTGCACTCATCTCAGTCTTCCATGACTGGGAATAATTAATCTTCTCTCCTGCAGATAAAATCATTTCACGCTAATGCAAAGTGTTCCTTATAGAAAAACAATCTTTTAAAAAACGGCCACTGCAACATTCCCCAACCTGCGATAAGAATGTGGGGAATCGTCACCAATCATTTTAGATGACATCACGGGGGAATTTTGAGCATTGTCAGACAAGAAGCAGATGATAGAGCTTGAAAAGTTATTAAGAAGAAGAAGAAGAGTCAGTTGCTCAGTCTAAACCTTTACTGATGAGTAAAATACACAGGATTGCAAAATATAGTCACACCTTGGATAACAAATGTCTTGGATAACAAATGTTTCGGATAACAAATGGAAATTTCCAGGTATAGGGCTGCCTCGGATAACAAATGTTTCAAAATGCCTTGCAAAAAAAGTGTACCCAGGATGTATTGCACACACACACATAGTTTGTGGAGGGGTGGGAGGAGTCAGAGTGATTCTTGATGGTGTTTGGAGACATTCTGGACACACACACACACACACACACACACACACACATTTGCTGATGAATTTGGACCTTTCAGACTTGGAAAGGTAGGGAGATAGCTTTTGTTAATCCATGCATTGCTTTTCTTTGCATTTTTGTTTGGAACATGCTGGAGTACTCTTTCTGCTTGTGTTTGTGTCTGTTTGCACCCCCCCTTGCATTTTTGGCGGGGAAAGGCTGGGGTGGTCTTTTTGCTTTCTTTTCTCCATGTATGCATTGCACTGCAGGGAGGGGGTGTTCTGATGGTTTGTGTTCCAGCACTGCATGCCTTTAAAGTGACTTTATAAAGAGGTCTGGGGAGGGGGGAAGCTTTTTTTGCCTTTTTTTTTGGACCTCTGGAACAGATTAATCGGTTTCCCATTCATTTCAATGGGAAACCATGTTTCAGATAACAATTTTTTTCAGATAACAAATTGCCCTTGGGAATGAATTGAATTCATTATCAGAGGTACCACTGTAATTTGTTTTATTCCTCAATTTGTACATTCTGTTCAGGCACTCTGCTCATGCAACCCTGTGCATTTTACAGAGCAGGTGTTAACTGCACAGAAATGTCTCATTCACAGAGTATTCTCCAAGCTACCTCCTTTCATGTCTGCGTCTGTGAACTGAAAAAGAGCGGAGTACAAAGATCCATGGAGTTTATGCCGATGTAAAAAGAAAAGGACCCCTCAGTAATGAATAAACGTCATTAGTTTTTGGAGAGGATCTAGTCTTGATCCCATATAGTATGTTGCAACGGGAACAGTAGCACTGAGGAAGATATTGATGGTGATTCTCCACAAAGTAACCAGAAACACGCTTTGGAAATGTGTTCTCCCACCCCATTTCTGCATGCAAAGAGAAAAGGAAATCAAATAGCTAGGATGGCAACTTAATCTCAACCCACCCCACCCCCACAGGTGTGTTTCTTTGTTATAGGAGAAGAATCAACCCCAGAAGCATATTCTGTATTTCCAGGAGCAATGTATATTGCTTGCAGAAGGGAAATAAATTTAGAAGCTAACATCATGAGTACCTTCCAAACCTCTACAAATAACTATAAAAGCAACTAGGGCACTTTTACATGACCCCTAAGATCCGCTGGCAACTTAAATTCAGACCAGAGATCTTGGGGGTTTGTCGCTTTTCCTGTGTTCCCACCCCTTTGCACTCCCTTGCTCCTGTCTGCCTGAGGGGAGGGAGAAAAAAAGGAAGAAAAAATGCACTTTTTCACTTCTGCTCTGCAGTCGGGAGCTGCCCCGGGATGCATTCCAATCTCTTCCAGTCTCTTAAACGGGTGGGGGGCAAAAAAACAAACAAACACAAGGAAAGGAGAGCCTGGCACTCACTGCTTTACATCCGCATCAGAAATTTTTCACCTTCGGAGACCAGGTACTTAGAAAATGTGTTGGGACACGTTTAGGTGGGCGTGGTTGTACTTAATTTTTTTTAAAATCCGGAGCTGGTGGGAAAACAATTTTAAGCTCCAGATCTGGGAGACCTTTGCCTTGGATTTTAGGGGTTGTGTAAAAGCACCCCAAGTGTTAAATTTAAGTCTCAAAAAGAGTGAAACTATTCCTTGTTCTATTATAATCTTTAATCGTAATTGTTATTTTTGTGATTGGCAAAAAAGGGGAATTAATTGCAAGTGATCTATGGGCTACAGTCCTCTTGCTGTAACATATGCCATGTAATGCTGCTGAGGTCACCCGGCTGGCAAGGATTTCTGATAAATTAAACTTTCCCCTCGTGTCCCATGGCTCCCACTGGTTCCATATGATGAAAAGGATTACACGGGAGTGCCAAAGATATTGGGAGAAAAGTCAGAAAATTTAAAATGGTAAAAAAATTACCACTGCTCATGATGCTACCATCCTTACTTATGTTATGGCAAATAGGATTTTAGCTCTGCTTCGTAGCAAACTCTGTTACATTATAATGCCCATAACGTTATAATAGTCATGTTGATAGGAGGATACAGTAGGACCCCATATCCACTGATTCAGTTATCCACGGTTGGCAGGGAGAAAATTAAATAAATAATTCAGCAGCCACAAAGCAAGCTACTGTCCCAAACAGCAGCCATAAAGCAAGCTACTGTCACAAAACATAATTTTTGGAGCTTTTTGGTGTTCTCTCTTATCCTCAGTTTTCATTATCCACAGGAAGGCCTGGAACCAATCCCCAGCAGATACCGGGGTCCTACTGTAATGAGAAATGTAACCCAGGACATCCTGAGGGCACCAGGCTGGTGGAGATGGGGCTACTTCATTTGCCCAGGTGGGGATTTTTTCTTTAGTAACACGAGAAGGTTATTTTGGCTGAATATGGTGTCTAGCCTGTGTCTGTTGTTAGATAAACCAATTGAGAGGCAATGAGACTGTATTGACCCTATGCTGGTTTCTTCTTAATCCTGCAGAGCCCTCAGATGATTTGACTCATTGCTTGGATCTTCCTCACAGCAATTCCATGACTCAGATTGTAGTTTCTCTGATCCTTTTCTGCCATGGGGCAGTGGGGGCTTAGGGGGTAGGAGCATTTGCATTCTCTGACATAGAACAAAGGTTCCCATCCTCTCCGTCCACAGTGGGGATGATGGGATTGTGCTTTTGGCAGAAGATGAGGAGGATCGGAAGTGTCCTCTGCGTGGGCTGCTGCCAAAAATAAAAACAGAAAATAAAATCTCACTGAAAGGTATCTTTTAGTTCTCGAAGCATTAAAAGAACAAAGTTTGAGAGCCATTTCCCCTGAGAGATGGTTGGGAGGTCAGCAAAAATCAATTTGACGCGATATGTGGAGGTCTTAGGTGAAATTCTGTGACCTCTGGGTTGAGCAGAGGATGCATTCAGTGCTAAGGGTATCCTCCTCAGCCAGAAGATCGATGCCCACAAACATTCAGTAGAATACATGGTTCAGATAAAACGCAGCAAAAGCCGCTTTTCTCTGTGATTTCTTCAGAAACATGTCCTTGTATAAAATTGCAGGAAGAGATTATCTGGATTATAGTGCCGAAAGTTCTTCCCCTTGTTAGAAAATGCCCCTGTGTCTTTCTAGCGGCACAAGCACGGAGTTTTAAATCATCTTGCTCTCTTTGGTGCAGATACTTCACGAGATCCAAGGAATGATCAGCTTGACTGTAAGCACAACACGCTCCATCATGCCTTCTGAATCTTGCCCTGTTTTATTCCAGAGTACAGAGCACACTGGGGCCTTGGAGTTCAATAGCAATGCATAATTTGACGGGGAGCCAACACGCAGCATCCCGGGCGGAACAGACGGGGGGTGGGTGGGTGTACCTAACCCAACCCAACACAACACAACCCAGCTGCTTTTGTTGAGACAGAGACAGAGACAGAGATCAGTCATATTGTCCATGTCTATTTGGATTGCACAGCCTGCTATAAGAGGCTCAAAAGTGTGAAGGGCTTTGATGATGGCTAGGAGTTCAAGGTGGTTGATATGCATTGTCTTTTCTTTGGGCCCTCAGAATGCAGGTATCTTGTGGGTGGTTGCATCATGTATGTGTGTGTGTGTGAGAGAGAGAGCAGAGATAGGCCGCAATGAGGCTGAAAGCATGTCATTGTTGCAGAATGGTGATTGAGGCAACCTTTTCTCATTTTTGAAATCTGTCCTCAAAGGAATTCGATTCTTGCATCCTGACAGCCCAGGTGAGAGAAGCTCCTGCTATAAGTGCTCAGGCATTTACATGAGTTAATAATGTCCCTTTTTCTACGCCCAAGGTAACATCTGTTTCTGGAAAAGAGGTGCCACTCTGCATTCCTTCCCCCCTCCCTTGTCACATGGCTATGTGGGACTTGATCTTCGGACTTTCCATGTGGCCAGGTGACCTGCACATCAACCACCTTGTGTGATACCATCAGCTGACATTATGGAGAGGTCTGGAGAACAGAGAACAGAAAACTCTGTAGCAAGATAGGTGGGAATTTTACTTCATGTTGGTTTTTAGAAGAATTTATCATAATTTGTACATGTCTTCACCTTTGGGTTGGAATAGAAATTGAAGATTTTTCAAAATTTTCATTTGTTTTCACAAAAGAAAAGTCCAATACAGAAGGAATGGAAACTGACAATTTTTTCTCCGCTAAGTCCCGGCTATGAATGCTTTGTAAGTTTCACACTAAATTCCTACCTGATCTGCCATTTTGGTGCTAAGTTAGTGGTCCCACTCCTCTTTTTTTCCTATCCTGGGGAGCTTCTTATTTTCAGTAACAGCCTGACAGGAAGTTAAAATCTCATCCTGTCTGAACCGAATGTGGCTGGTATAGATGAGTGAGAATTTTATTTCCATTTGTTTCTGAAAAAATGGCCCACATTCCTCACGGACCGGGCAGAAAGAATCTAAAAGGTTGTTTTCATTTAACTGAAAGCGAAACTGTTAGGTTTCCACAAGCTCCAGTACCAGCATTTAGTAAAAGGGCTGAACTTGCCCAGCCAAAGGACAGAGACATCTGTGTGCATCACACTGTATCCTAGGCTTGCAGGTACAATGGGACATTATGTGTCACGTGACCGCAAACTCACACAACAGAGGTATGGAAAACTTTGGAAGAAGTAAAAAACATTCTCTCAATTTGGCCAGGGCCAAATTGGCAAGAAAGTGCATCCACTTTTAAATCAAGCCTCTCCCAGTAGAGCTTGGAGCACCATGAATGGTGGATTGGAACAGCGTCTTAAAAGCAAAGGTGTGCATGTGAAAATCTTCTGAACTTGGTATCTGGTTTGCATCCAAAAGATGTTGTTCAAGAGTTTCGTAAGGCTTACCTTTCATCTGCCTCCACACACACCCTTGTGTTTTGAATTCACATTCGAAATATCTCCCCAGTGCCTTTTCTAAGCCATCTGCTTTAAGTCCTGAAATGAGACAAGAGTGGAAGTGAGACTTGTTCACCATCACTGGAATATTGAAGAAGCAAACTCATATCTACAATTAAGCAATGTTCTGGCCCTGAAAACACTTTATATATTTGCTGGAAAGGATGGAATTGATTTAAAGCACTGGGTTGGAGTTGTTTTCCTTGTAACAGCACCATTTTCTGGGCTCATCCTACAAAGCTCCTAAAGATCGTTTAGTTTAGCTCAGTTTAGGCACAAAGAGGAAATTTGTCAGGTCTACATTTTTGTAGGATTCAGCTCCTAAAGAATCCCGCCCAATTCAGACCTGTTGAACTTACAAAGGAATCTAAATGCTTGTATGCCACAAAATCCCTGTTTTACAGAGTTTTGTGATCCAGTGCGTGACTCAAAAATGTACTCCAAAAATACACATATTGAATGAAAGCATGTGCAGAAGTACATACAAAAAAGCATTTTACTGAGGAGGGGGCATCCAGAAAGTATACAAAGCGCAACACGTACACACAAAGCTCTGCATGATAAGACCACTGGGCTGACAAAATAGTGTCAGCATGGATCAGAACAAATGTGTTGAGAGGGTAATGGGAAACTGAGCAAAGTGAGACTCATGCATTCACCTGCCACAAGTCTATTTAACTGAACTGCATCTTCTTTATTTCAGGAGGTCAGGGCAGTATATGTGTTTGTCTTCCCCATCCAGATTCACAATAGCCTGATAAGGCAGCAAAACCAACAAGGAGCTCTGTGGGACCTTCAAAGTTAGTAAACATATAACGATATACAGTAATAGGGGACTTAGAGTGAGAGGACAGATTAAGCAGAAAATCTGCCTGAAAGGCAGTTTCCCTCCCCGTTCCCACCCAGCACAAACATTTTACCTCAGCTAGAAACTTTTGAAAGACACCAGTAGGGAACTGACATGAGGTAACCCGGCAAGCTTCACGGGCAGGTTAAGGTTTGAACCTGAATTTTCCCAGTCTAATGCTTTATTCAACCATAACATTTGTGGGCCTATTGCTAAGAGTTTTTTTTTTTTAAGAGTGGCAAGCCGGTCCCTGGCCACTGTTTATCACCCACCGGATCCATACCCAGTACTCCCAAAAAGCAATAAAAGCTATGACACGGACAGAAAATAAATGCCACATTATAACATAAACCATCCTAATGCATGACCTTTGTTAAATTGCAACAGCATTTCTTAAACTTTACACAAATAAAAGGTGGGGAGGGGAGGGAGAAATGCTGCTGACGCACACGCTTATGCCTGAGTGGAAAATTTCTCCTTTCTGACCCAGCCCACCGGTCGCTTGATCCCCAGTGGAGCATTGGGGCTCCCAAGCTCCCACGTGGCCTGCAAGTGGCCACCATCATTATGGAGCCGTGGGGAGGCCAGGCCGCTGCTCCAGCCACAATGCTGGACCCTGGGGAAACCTGGGTCCATCTTTGTGGTAGGTCAAAAAGGTTGGACTTGAGCACTCATCCTAGCCCTCACCCTCACTTTGCTCTCACAAAGGGGGGGGGAATGGAAAGCAGGGCCCCATGCGGGGAGTAGGCACAAGCAGAAACATCTCTCCCAGCCCAGTGGTGTTGGGTGAGCAAAGAGACGCTAGAGGGGGTCAGGGTAGGTGAAAGCACGTTGATGAACTCAGGGAGACACTGGCCCCTACATGCCAGGCTGGTGCTCACATCTGCTGGCTTCTGTTCAGTCAGCCTCAGCATGTGATGAAAGGAGGTCCAAACAATGAAGCAGAATGATGTGGCTGTCTCTGCCATCAGATTTCAGGTGTTATGAAAGAGCATTTTTAATTTCCAGAGGATGTGGTAGTGGTTGGATAGTTCTGCTACAGGTGTCAATGTGATATGCAAAGCTTGGGGTATTGTGTACCCTTGGCTTGAATGTTGGGTGTGTATGTGCAACTTCCTTCTCCTTCTAAGGCAGCAGAATAGTTAGTCCACCAAAGTTTACAACTCCAGTTTAGTGGTTACAGAGATGATGACTTATATCTGCTTTGGGATTGTTCCAGGTGAGGTATTTGCTCTTTGAAATGTCCCTCATTGTCCACTCATTATACTAGCATTTTCTCCACCATCCACATGACGTTGGCCCTGTCGCGGTGAGACCATTGACAAAACCTGAGATGTTCCTTAGCTTTTTTTTTTGTCCATCCTGCAAGGCCTGGTTTATACTTTGTTCCAGGAACTGAAGGGGGGGGGGAAGGGACTGTATCTTTCTTCTCTCAATCAAATGTTTTAGAGAAGCCCCCTCCTCTTCCACTGCCACCACTTGTTCCTCAGAAGCCTGCAGAAAGTAAAGGATAGAGATGGGGAACATGAGGTGGAGGAGGGCTGGAGACAAGAAACCGAACAGAGGGAGATGGCCAGGTGGGACGTGGTTGATTGGGACTTGGGCAGATGAGGAAGAAATAACGTCAGGCAACAGGTGCAGGTGGTAGCTTGCTCTTTTGCCCTATATTTGGCTGGTCTTAGATGCACAAACTGGAGCACCAATGAGATTGTGAGGAGCTCCAGAGGGATCTCTTGACACTGGGGGTGGGGTGGGCAAACCAGTGGCAAGTCAGCAAGCGTCATTTTGCCTCTTTATAAATCTATGGTGAGGTCCCATCTGGACTATTGTGTACATTTGTGGTCACCATACCTCCAGAAGGATATTATGGAAATGGAAAAAGTGCAGAGGAGGTCAACCAGAATGATTAGGGGACTGGAACACCTTCCTTACCATTTCAGGCTGCAAGGGCTTGGCCTCTTCAGCCTTGAACGATGGTGCCTTAGAGGTGACCTGATTGAAGTTTATAAAATCATACACGGTGTGGACAAAGTAAATAAGGAAAAGCTGTTTTCCCTATTGCACACTAGAACTAGGGGGCACTCCATGAAAGTTTTGGGTGCTGGATCTGAAACAAATAAGAGAAAGTACTTTTTCACCCAGAGTATCACTGGTCTGTGGGACTCGCTGCCAGAAGTGGTGACACCTGTCAGCCTTGACAGCTTTAAGAAAGGATTAGACAAGTTCATGGAGAACAAGGGTATCAATGGCTACCATTATGGATGCCTAAGGACAACCTCCGGGTTGGAGAGAGAGGCAGGATATCTATCAATGCCATTTGCAGGGAATCGTAAGCAGGTGAAGACATCGGCTTGGAAGCAAATGCTGGACTGAATGGGCTGTGGTCTGTTCCAGCAAGGCTGTTCTTATGTTCTTATGAGCCCTAATCATCTTGGTTCAGTCCCTCCCCCACTCTCTTCCAGCTTCCTTCAGCCAGTCTCTTCAGGAAGATATGGCAAGTACCACTTGCTGGTCTTTGCATGGGTGTGCCAAAAACACCAAGAGTTTAAGAAGGGTGCGTGAGGGCAATGGACCATCTGGAAGGACCCTCAGTAAATAAATAGCCCCAGAAGAGATCTGTTTTCAAACTGGAATGATCCACTTCTACAAACAGAAGGACTAAGGTTTACTTTACACCCACCAGGTGGCAGCATTGCCCCACAAGATGAGCGCTCCAAGTCTTTGGCTTGTCTGATAAGGCACCCATGTCAGCAACCGTATGGATAGGCGTCCGTCAGGTTTCACACAAGTCTGAGTGGAATCTGATTTTTAGAGCAGTTTTATGATGATATCATTCTTTCTTTACAGCTACAAATTAACTGTCTGCTTCAATAGGCGTAGCGTTCTCCATGCCTTCAGGGACCTCCTTGCCAGTGATGCAGATCTTCCCGTTTCATGAGCCTGGCATACCACCAATGGGAATCAAGATGAATTCTTTCAAGACAGGCCATTAGAAATGACAGGCCCACTGTGTCCCTTTGGGAACCTGGCACCTTCTCCCTAGCGACTGCTGTCCAGCTGGCTGTCCCAACACACACCCTCTGTCACGCTTGGCCAAACAGCTTTGGTTATATATGACGGCAGCTGGCTGGATAGTTCAGTAGTGTAGGCATTGGGTGGTAGACCCAGAGGTTGGGGGTCTGATTCCCTCTTGTGCATGTCCAGAAGGGTGGCCCTGGGGAAGCTGCACAGTCCCAGAGGACGCCCAGAAGAAGGGAGTGGCAACCACTCCTGTGTATTCTCCACCAAGGAAACCCTGAAAAGGGGTCACCATCCCCATATGTCTGAACTGGCAAACATTTAGTGTTAGTTTCCACCCCTCATAATGGACCTTTTTCTTTTGGAGTGCTCTTTGTAGCTTTAATGTTACCTTTTAATGTTCTATGAATGCCTCTGCTAATTCCTTGTTCTTAACTTGAATATGCCTTAAATCAGACAGGTCCAAACTTTGGCCCTCCTAATGTTTTGGACCACAACTCCCAGAATTCTAAGTTTAGATTGCCAATGACAAAGGGCTGTGTGGGAGTTGTGGTCCAAAACATCTGGCGGGCTGAAGTTTGGACATGCCTGCCTTAAATGTTCTGGGCTGTATATTATCACTCATTATTGTAAGCCATCTTTTGGGTCCTTTTCCAAGGAGAAAGGTGGGGTAAAAATATTATAAATAAATAAATAAATAAATAAATAAATAAATAAATAAATAAATAAATAAATAAATAGTGTTATTATTAATATGACAGCCTCCTGCAGGATTGTTTTGTTCTCCAGGTTGCCTACCCATGTCAGCAACCCAGTTCTAGAAGTTTTAATCTCCTCCACCAGGAGCAGGTATTTTGCAAACCCAGTGGGGCCTCATTGCTGCTTCACTACCACAAACCCCATTTCCTTTACAGTACAACAGGAATCTCTCACAATAACATACCATTGCCAAGATGGTATGTTTTCTGATGCTGGCGACACTGAAGATTGCAGAGGAGCTCAGAAAGAACCAGGGAAGCTGAAACGGGAGAAGGAAGAAGATCCTCCACCGTCTCTGGTAAATAAAATAAAGCAAAGCAAAAGCAAAAAATGTTATGCTGATATATCGCCCCATACCTCTTCAAGTAGTCTCTGGGTGGTTTTCAGTTTAATTACAGTATGCAGGGTACCCCCCCCCAAGCAAGCTGGGTACTCATTTTACCGACCTCGGAAATACCCTGATGTTTTGATTCTGCTAGCCTGAGATCTGCTACAATGCTGCCAAATATTCCCCACTCCTACTGTATATCTCCCAGCCTGATCCCCACTGCAACACTGGCATATATATTATATAGACATGATATATTTACTCTGCCTTCTTAGCTTGCCTAATGGTAGAGCCAGCCCTGATTCAAGATGGCTTCTGTGATACTCTTTCCTACCAACCTCAGCCCTCATTCCCATCCGGAAAAGAGTAAGACAAGTCTCCTTACAGACATAGGCACTTCCTGTGAGGTGCTCTGAATCTCCTGAGAGTATATCTGTTGTCGTTATGTGCCATCAAATTCCCTCGTACCCACGGCACCCCTATGCATGGGTGACCTCTGGAGTGTCCTGTGGTTAGCATCCCTGCTCAGCTCCTGCGAGTTCAAGACCGTGACTTCCTTAACTCGATATAAAGTGCTAAACATCAATACACTTCTCAATGGGCCCACTGTTAAAAAAAGAGGGGGGGCTAAATAGCAGTTGTAGATGAGTTGTGTGTCTATTTAGCCAGGCAGCGTGTGCCTTGTTATCTCTGAAGATGTACAATTAGGAAGACGGTGAGGATCGGCCATTTTGTGTTTCTCTCTGCTTGGCACTGCTATTAAAGCGGCAGAAAGAGGCAGGTTTCAAGTCAGGACAACGAGGCCCCTGAAATGAGAACTGCTGAGGGCGGAAAACACAAGTCTGGCGACACTCCCCCCTCCCCCCCTCTCACTGCATCTTCTTGCCACACATTTGCAGACTTGCCTCCATTTGACATTTACCGAGAAAGACGCTGAGTCTGTTTATAGCAGCAGGAGTGGGACGTTCGGGTGTGCGGCAAACAGGTCGCTCGCTTGGCTGCTATTCTTAAAGCTGGGAACCTGTGCTCCACCAGAGGAAAAACAATACACCTGTTTAAAGCCCGACACAGGTCATGAGTGTCTCTCCAAAGCCTGCTGTTTGCTTTTCACAAGAGCAATATATAGGATTATTCAAAAAAACAAACACCTAAAAATGGAGCTGTTTAATGCTGCCTTTGGTTAATGTCCTCCTTTCTGACCACCTGTGTTTTACATCTGAGTTATATTGGTTTCTGTGAGCTAAGTAACATTTTATTGCATTGCATTGCTTCTCACTGCATTGTTTACTTGTGAGTTAATTAGTTTTTAATGCATTTGGATTATCTGTATTTATGTGTGGCTGTTAACCATCCAGAGAGTGCACACTGCACTACTGGGTGGGATAGCAGTTATATAAATAAAACTTTAAAAATAGTATTGAACTCTACTAGTTTCCAATATACATCACTTCTCTGCTTCACCAGATTTAACCCAATCCTTTATTTTCCCCCTTTTTCTTTTTTTCTTCTGCCATGGGCTTTCTCTTCTGCTGGACTTAAAGCACAATAGAATATCTTTGAGTTAATTTTGGTATTGGATGCCATTACTTATTCTTTTTGCTCACAAATCCATTTCCTTATTGTTTTTCCTCTTCACCTTCCGGGTGTGCAGGAGTGAAGCATACCTTGCCACCTAGTTACTCGGGTTTTAAAAAAAAACAAGGTGGCTTTAGTTAGTCCGTGCAGGTATGCAGGCAGACTTCATTTTGGAGTTTTTACAACCTCGCATGTTCACTCTGTTTTCAGTGACAGGGAGGGAACTTTCTGTCCTGGGATGACTATCAAATGATTAAGCATTGAGCAATTGGTCTTTTCAGTCTTTGAATTTAAAGACAGCAGGGCCTCTCTGCTGAGTGCTCTTTCCGTCTCTTTAATCTGTTGAAAGCAAAAAAGCACTTTTTTCTACAAATGTCTCAAGTGCCAGGTAATGAGAAAGGGATGGACTATCTGGGGAACTTGTAGCTATTCTCTTCTTTCCAGAAATTCAAAAGGCTGCAACATTTTAGGCTTGTAGGATGATCTGCTTTATTGTTTTACTAAGATTGTGAGGTACACCAATCAAAAGTACATGTAAAAAAGGTGGTGGTGGTAGAAATGCTGAAAGTTAACAAACAGGATGTCTTTAAGAATGTGCTTAGTTAATTACAGTGGTACCTCTACTTAAGAGCTGCTCTACTTAAGAGCAGAAAACTGTTGGCATTTTAACTGCTGCCTTACAAATTTTAGATGCTGTCTCGTCTACTTGCTATTTTTATTTTATTTTATTTTTATTTTTATTTTTATTTTTTAGATATAGCTGCTCTACTGAGTTGTTTGACTTAGGAGCATGCATTAGGAACAGATTAAACTCGTAAGTAGAGGTACCCCTGTAATTTGTTTTTATATTAAAAACACAATTTTCAGTTCAGTTTGCACAAAAATGTAGACCTCCTAGTAGTGTAGTTCAACAAGATAATTTTGTTCGGTGTAAAGACTGAATATTTATGTTACTGCTACTGTTAAATAACTGGGCATCAAAATTCATTAGCAATTGCTGCAAATAACCCGGAGGGAATTTCCAGGTGAAGGGAAAAAAATCCCCATCTTTTCCCAATGCTTGCTCATGAAAAAGCGCAGAGTTCACGCTCACATTTATTTTTAAAATAAGTAATTTCTTCTTTTTAAGAACCTGACTCTCCTGGGAAAACCTTTAAGATATGTTTTAAAACCATTAATTAAAACAGTGACACAATTTCTGTGTTGTAGCTTCTCTAAACTCTGTTTGTTTGCATGCTGATGGGAAACTTCCAGTAGTTTCAAAGGGGGGAAACACCATAGCAATAAACTCCACCCATTGGGGAAAAAAAGGCAATACTAACAATAAACCACACTTTCAGGAGGGAAGAAAAAGTGTGGGAAAAGGTCCCTGTGCTAGGTGAGATAAAAGGAATGACAGGGAAATTAACCTGTTACTCCACTGTCCTCTCCTTGCAAGGAAGGCAGCAGAAAAAAATGAAACATGCAGGTAAATCAATGCAGAAACATGTATTATAACATGAACAAGTGCTCTGTCTGAAAGAGCCTTGAAATTAGACATAAATAGGGACAGGCTGTTCATTTTATCCTGGACATCAACCACCTGAATTCTCCAGTAATCACCTGAGTAGAATTGGCCTTCAGGCCAATATCTGCAGACACTTTCCTTACACTCACGGGTAGAGATGGGCACGGAACGAACATTTTTCCGTTTCCGTTATTCATTTGTTGTTCCATTATGTAACGAAACGACTAACGAAAATTGTGATGAAAATGCAACAAAACGAACCACGAAAATTGTGGTCGTTACGTTTTGTTTCCGTTAATGGCGACACACAATGAAATGAGCTGTTTTAAATGTTAAAAAACCTGCAGTTATTGATAAATGCAGATTACAGCCAATCAGAATTCAAAAGTGAAGGCTAAACATAGCATGGTCTCTGCTCCCCTCTAGTGGCCAGTTCTGATAAGGGCACAATAGAAATGTATTTCTCCGGCAAATGCTATACATAGCATGATCTCTGTCCCCCTCTAGCGGCCAGTTCTGATAAGGGCACAATAGAAATATATTCCTCTAGCAAATGCTATGCATAGCATGGACTCTGCCTCCCTCTAGTGGCCAGTTCTGGGAACTTCCTTATTCGAAATATATATGGGGGGGAGGGTTCTTTTAATATTTCCAGACAGTGGATAAATGAGGCAGTGATTAATGATTCTGTGGATAAGGGAGTCCTACAGTATTTCCCACTCCAAGAGCCAGTTTGCTATTTCAAGTTCCCACAGACTCACTGGGGTTAACATAAGTGGCAACTTAAATCTGTGCTTGATCCAGTGGGTCTCCTTGAAGTGGGTCTAGCAACAGTGCACTGGCCCTGGTCTATTTATTGCTGGGGGGGCAGGCTGTTCCCTTTATGCACTGCCTATGGCTCCATTGGAAGCATCTGGCTGGATGCTACTGGAAAACTGGAGACTCATGGCCTAACCCCTTTCCTTTTGTCTAGCTCAGTGTTTTCCGGCCTGTGTTTGTCTATATATTCTTGAACAAAAACTCCCAGAGGTCTTCCCCACTAGCTGCTCTGGACGGTATTTCTGGAAACTGTAGTCCACGATCATCTGGGAGCCAAGCTTGGGAACCACAGATGTCTGTAGTCTGGAACTGAAGCTGAACAGCCACGGCTACTGTGAGGACCTAATAGAATCCCTCCAAAAACAAAACAAAACAAAACACCTGCTGCCTCATAATTCTCACAAGAGGTTTAGGACAAGCATCATGGAAACCAGCAGTTTTCAGACTTGTGGCCTCCCAGATGTTTTGGGCTACAAGACTCAGAATTCCTGGTCATGCCTGGCCGGGGCTTCCGGCCCCTGAAGTCCAACATATTTGGAGGTTAAGAACGGCAAGCCTAAATCCAGATCACGTAGATGGAGGGAAGGGGGGGGGGAACCCTGGGCAGGCAAACACTCTAGCCGACCCAGTCCACGCTGCTCTAAAGTCCTTTTCCGACTGGATTATTTCCACACATCCTCATCGGGAGCTTGGTGAAGCCCTGATGCTGGGCTGGCTGGCAGCCTCCCGGTAGAAAGGCCTGCGGAGCCCAGAAAAGCCTTATGAGCCCAGAAGTGTTCGGGGACATTTACAGCTGGGGTGTCCTTTCTATCTGATAGGCTTTGCTTCTTGCTGTCGGAATGTCTGGCCACTGGCTGATCCTTTCATGAGAGCTGGCTTGCCACCCCTGCCCCCCAAATTGACAGGAATTATAGCAGGTCTTGCCCGTGTATTGTTCCTTGCATTCTTGACATCGGCAGTAGGTGAGATCAGCTTTGGATGCAGCCACTCTCTGCCTGGACTTGCTGCACCGAACAATCCCGTACAGTCGGCAGCTAGGAAAGCAGATTCCACCCCCATCTCTGCCATGCTGGGCCGTGAAAGCCTATGTGGATGGCTTTGAGATGCAGGTTTCTGACAGCGGCTTATGAGTGGATATTGTGGGGCCGAGTAACCAGCAATTGGACCTGATGCCCAGTGACCCAGCAGAGGTGGGAATCATGGAGCCGATGGGCAGCCTGTGGCAGTGGGGCCATTTGTGCGCTTCCAAGTACCCCAGAGAACCAGACCACCATGTTACTGGGACATTGACACCATCATATTCCAGCACCACTCAGGGGAAGTCCATAAAGGGGGGGAAAGAGCTTGCACCATTTTGTTTTTCCCCCTGTTATGCATGGCAGTGGGTTGCCACTCAAGTTGAGGAGCTAGTGAGTAAAGTGGTGTTCAGAGCAAGCAAAAGGTTGTTCTAAGGCCTTGTTGCAACACAGCCAATGAACTTTTACAAAGTAATAGGAATACAGAAAGTGTTTCCTTCAAATGCCCCTACCTTGTTACTACCACATTTTGACAGTGGAGATATGGGCCATGGGGTATCCTGGGGAGGGGGCAGGACAGGACAAAACTGGCCTTTAAAACCTCCAAAATTGCCCACTCCACTGTGTTTGTGGGTGTGAAAGGTTGATTTTGGAGGCTGCAGGCTGAAATCCTGTTGTGGGACATTATGCGACGCAAAGCTGATGAGGTCACCAGTCATGGCAATCTTAAAGAAATAAAGCATTCCCTATCTCTCCCCCAGAGGGGTGCCTACTGACCCACTTTTGGGTCAGTAGTGATTTTAGGTATTAAAAGACTCTTTCTGCCAAATCAGAAAACTGGTACCTGACACCATCACTTTGTACTTTGACACCATCACTTACAAAAAAAATGTATAGACCTCTCAGAGAAAAATCAGCTTTATGTGGTGTAACATTATAGAACAAGATTTCAGGCAATCTGCATTCACTTTCATTGCAGTGCACAAGATTATAATGTTAATGTTCTCATACCTTACCCTCCCCCAACCCCATTACATGCTTCCTAAAAGCACACATAGCAGCCTCAAAGAATTTCTTTGACAAACTTCATTAAAAAAAAAAGAATTACTTTGAGAATGTGAAGTTTTGCATTTGAAGGTCACCAGCATTTGTTTCATGATTATAGAAACAAAGCAGAGCTTCCTTCAGCTGTCTTGCTACCAAACCAGTGGTTCCCAACCTGGGGGGGTCGGGACCCCTTTGGGGGTTGAAAGGCCATTTCACAGGGGTCGCTCTGAGCCACTGAAGAAAAAGGCACAAACGGCTTGGGTCTGGAGGAGGGGGGGGAGGAGGAAGGGGGAAGAGAGTGAGTTACAGCTTGATAGGTTGCAGGAGATGTCAGTCTATGGCACCGGAGGCTGAAATTGGCTGAGGGTGCCTGTAGAGGGAAGTTCTCTATGGCCCCTGTGGCAGTGGCCTGCCAAAGAGGGCTTGTGGCCTCTTCCAAGCAAGGCAAGGGGTCACCAGAACATGAGGAACTGTATTAAAGGGGGGCGGCATCAGGAAGGTTGAAAGCAAGCAAGGACCACTTGTGGAAGAGGGTAACAAAGATTTCAACAAAAAAATCTATAAAATGAGAAGAAAGGAAGAGCGCCGGAGAATGCTTTGGAGGAATTGGTTTATCAAATTGCATTTACCTGTTCATAAAGTTTACTGATTTCGGTTTCTGGCTGTGGAGGCAGAGGTTGGGGGTCCCATGCCCCACCGTGACTCCTGTGAGTACAGCCAGCCTGAGTGGCATTGGACAAGTGGCACCCTTCCAGGGTGGCCCTAAGAAGAAAATAATGGTAAACTACTTCATGGCCTATAGATGACTCTCCCTGTTTACCCTCTGGGTGGGCAAACACTACCCCACCCCCACAGCCACCAGTTCATATCCAGCCAGGCTTTGCAGGGTACCACCTGCTGCCTGCCAACCACAGGATCCAACCCAATGCCTTCAAAAACGCCTTCCAACAAGCTCTGACAACACGTAGACAACCACAAGAGCATAGGAGGGTCGGGCAAGCCATCTTCAGTGAGATGGGGGCTTCAGGCCCCAGCATGCACCTTTAATGGTGTGCCGGAGGACCACGTTGAAAACTCCACCGGCCGATGTCCCTCCTTTCTAGAAGCTGCCTGGCCAATCCCAGCCTTGCAGCACATCCAGGGCTTATTCCTTCTCTTCCGGCGGTGCCCCAACGTGATGGCCACCATTGCCGGGTCCCCCTCCATCCTCGTCAGCATGCCGGCATCAACGTAGGACCCTAGTAAGTCATCCTTCTGAGTATTCTCTACCTGGAAAACCCTGAAAAGGGGCACCCAATGCCAGAATGGACTTGGTGGCACATGGCTATTGTTTTATGGACACTGTTCTGAGAACAGGAAGAGCTTTCTGCTTTAACATTACCTTTAAATGTAAAGCCCCCCCCCCCTGCACTTGCGTGCTAGTCGTGTCCGACTCTAGGGACGGCGTTCATCTCCGTTTTGAAGCCAAAGAGCTAATGTTGTGCAAGTCCATGGCCATGTGGCCGGCATGGCTGAACACACTTCTGTGCACGATTACCTTCCCACTTTTTACAGTGGTACCTATTTACAGTATCTGCTTGCATTTTGCATCCTTTCGAACGGCTAGGTTGGCAGGAGCTGGGGTGAACAGCAGGAGCTCACTCCGCTGCATGGCACCCAGGATTCGAACCTCCAATCTACCGACTTTGTATCCAACAGTTTCAGTGCTCTGGTCCACTGAGTCACCATGCCCCCTAAAATTACCTCTACTAAGCTTCATATCCTGTTCAATATGTGTATGCAGAACTCCAGCTGCAGACGTTCTCACTGTGATTTCATGAGATGCGAGACATGTTCACCTAAACACATTGCTGACGTGTTCTCAGATCCCCAAAGCTCCCTCCATAGTTGGTGTTCCACGCATGTAAATGTTGAACAAGGTACTGTTAAACATCACCTCTCCTAACAAATAAACTTCTCTCTCTTCTCCCCCCCCCTTCACTTCTGCACAGCTACCTAATAATACAGTGCCTAAGAATGAAGTGAACCTAAATTCTTATAACCTTGTACTGCTTTATTAGTTTTATTTATTTATTTGATTTGTTATAACAAAATACGGCATTCATGTGTAAGAGTTCACAAAGACAATATAAAATACGCATAAAATGTAAAACATTAAAAGAATAAATTCTACGAGGGTTTTTTTTTGTTTTAAATTTTTTTTTATTGGCAAAATCCAAATAATGCCTGAGGTATACATACCAATTAGCCATTCCTTTTTCTTATTGCAATTAACGCTGTCATTCTACTCTGTAATTTTCTGAATCACAGTGTCTGTACTTCCATGATTAACACCTTGCACAAGCGATAGTTACCCACCTGAGTACAATGGATCTGGCTTGACTTCTCCCTTGTCCATTCAATTATCGTCAGGCAGTTTTCCTGCGATGGCTGTAAATTAAATCTTTTTGTACCACACAGGTAATGAATAATCTTGACTATTTTTCTAACGTTGGGTAATCACCAGATGAGCTGCCCAATAATAAATGTATTATGGCCTCCTCTGTGTGTGTGTGTGTGTGTGTGTGTGTGTGTGTGTGTGTTTTAAAACAGAATATGAGAGCGCAATAGTGGACAGCTCTTTCCATTCTTCCCAGTAAGCAACTTTGAGTCCTCCAGTATGATGGGGGATGATGAAGAATGTCCAGCATTAAAGTAAGAGTTTAACTCTTAGTCCTCTTCGGTTTTTAATTATGGAATGGAATTGAGGCTGGGGAAATACCATCTAATTTTTCACTTCACGTGGCAAAACGTCTTGGTTGGGACAATGCTTTATGTTATTGCAGCCCTATTTGAGATAGAATGTTCCTTGTTCAAAACATAAAAGGTTCCCTGGAACGGGCGTCTCCTGTTTTGTAGCATGTTCTGTTTTCTTCTTTGAAAATATGATGTAGCAAATGCAGTGCTGTGTCCTCCTCTTTCCCTCCTCCTCCTCCACAAATCCTTATCCAAATAATGTTTCCAACTAAGCTCTCTTGGTGTCGATCATTAAATTCTTGTATAGGATCTGCCATATAGGAGGTTGTAGCATGAGTCCATCTAGCTTAATATTATCTACAAATCCATTTATCCTTGCTTCCTGCCTTATCTCCATGACTGCAAAAACCATTACAAGAGGGGGGTTAGGGGCACTGGATAACTCTTTTTGCTCTTAAAAATGTCACTAAAGCCCCCTGTCACTAGTGAAAACAGTGTGTGTGTGTGTGTGGGAATCTTCCCCCCACCAATAGAGGAGTGTGCCACTATATTGATTTTACAGTCCTCCTGGTGAGTAGGGTTGCCTTGTGCAAGCCTTTTCACATTGCCATGTGGGGGGTTCCTTGCAAGAGGCCAAATGATCCGAAATACACCCTACCTTCTGGGATGGAGAAGCTTGTCTGTAACAGGGCCACACCTTGTGCTCTCTCTCTCTTTCTCTCTCTGGCCTTGGACCACCAAAGGAGAAGAAATGTCTCAACCTCCCTGTGAGTTCGCAGAAACAAGGAAGGCAAGGATAAACGACCTCTGTAACTCAGGTAGAAAATCCTTTTGAGAACCACATTCCCTCTTGATCTACTTCCATGAACTTTGGACAGAAACAGCCTTGGCCTACATGTTGACTGCGTGAGACATGGTATATCTTTGATCTTATCTCCACATGGCCATGAAAATATTGTGTGGCCAGACTCCACTCTCTCAGCCTCTGTTTGTTATCTGCATATCAGAAGCACAACCAGCTTTTATTAGGATGAGGAATAATTGTTCGGGTGAGATGATATCATATTTGTAATTTTTGAAAACCTTGGTAAACTGAAGCAAACCGCATGTTCTATTGTGTTCCAGTCCATTCACAGATTCCAAATTCTTGCTCCCCCCATCATGAGTCTTATGGTTTGCTGCTGACCTTGCAACACCCGATTTGACAAAGTTGATTTGACAAAGGGTGAAAGGGCACTGAACGATTATGGAAAGGAGGGGGACATGGAAGAAGCACAAAAGGTTGTGTACTCCTCTTTCATTAAACTTATTCATTTTTCAGAGGTTCTCTTTTTGACAACTGCCATCTGCATATAAACAGCCCATCCTTAAAATCTTATTAATTGATCCATTTGTTTGTTTGTGCTTTTGTTTATTTTAGTTGTTTTATTCCATTTTTCAATCAAATTCCAGTGGCAACTAAATTTAAATATAGCCTTCCTCCTTACCACTGTTAAACTAGAAAGCTACAGAAATAACAAAATAAGAACAGAACAGTGCCTGAGATAATGTTTTGGTGCGAAAGATCTGGG
Source organism: Phrynocephalus versicolor (assembly GCA_023846285.1). NCBI lineage: Eukaryota > Metazoa > Chordata > Lepidosauria > Squamata > Agamidae > Phrynocephalus > Phrynocephalus versicolor. Next base: position 3,117,033 of record JAHTLZ010003542.1, read on the forward strand.
GGAAAGTGTTTGCCGGTGATGAAAGATGAGTAGAGAAGGTGCCAGGGGAAATATCGCTGAAAAGATCATCTATAGCAGGGCTGTTCAACTTTGAACAGGCCAAGGTCTGCTTTTTCCAGCCCAAAGTGCCTGAGGGCTACTACACTAAAACCTCTACTTACGAATTTTATCTGTTCCGAGCATATGCTCATAAGGAAAAACTTTTGTAAGTACAGCAGTGGTTTCCCATAGGAATGCATTGAAAACCAATTAATCTGTTCTGGCGGGAACAGATTTCAATGTGCCATGGCCCTTGAACTGCCCCGCTTGGCTGAGACAGTGGGCTGGCAGACCTAGAACTTTGCTGGGGCAGTGGTTGTCCTTGGGATGGGGGAGGGAGGGGTGGAGAACTTATCCTCTCACTTTTTTATTGATGGCCGGTGGGCTACTTTTGAACCCTTCGCGGGCTACCAGTAGCCTGCGGTCTACCTCTTGGGCAGGCCTGATCTATAGTGATATAGACAGGGAAGACTTCATCCTAATAGCCACCCGATTTAATTTTTCTTTTTCTTTCATGACATGTTTTCTTTAATTCCATCAGCAGCATAGTCCTCTATACTAGCAGATAGTAAGGTAGCAGCTCTACAGTTAGAAGTTGATGGTTCTTGTTCTAAAATGCTGTTCAAAGCTGCCGCGTTTGCACAGATAAAAGCAAATGGGTCCCGAGCAGAGATGAGCATGAACCTGAAAAATGGTCACAAACCATGAACCACCATGAATCATCCAGAAAACTGAACCAGGGAGCTACCTTCTCTTTTCATGCCATCACACCACTGCTGCTGTGTTGCACAGCTGGTCAGCTGTTAGGAGGAAGAGGAGGCAGGAGGTGATAGGGGCGGCAGAAAGGCTCTTGAGCTTATCCTAACTTGCTTAGCTCCCGAGGTGGAACCACTGGGCAAACTAACAACACATTTTGTAATTCATTGATAGCTTACACACTTTGCATGTACAAGGTTCCTTGACTCAGTCTTTGGATCTTCTCACCTAAACTTGAATTACAAATGGATGCTGCATGTCATGACTGGGAAAGCCCGACAATTCCTGGAGGGTTTAGAAGCTAGCACCAGTTTGGATATATTACTGATAAGCCTTTCTTAGGAAAGGTCTAAATCTCCCATTTTATCCCCGACTGCCAATTATTATATATAATAACTTCTTCTTCTTCTTCTTCTTCTTCTTCTTCTTCTTCTTCTTCTTCT
>JAHTLZ010003542.1:3120863-3135900 GCA_023846285.1 Phrynocephalus versicolor
ACATACATACATACATACATACATACATACATACATACATACATACAGGTAGTCAGGGCCCAGGCCATGGAGGGTTTTATAAAGGGAAATGATTGAATCCGCACCGCGGCCACCCTCTCGATAACCTTGCCCAAGAAGGGAACATTGGCAATCGGACGGTAGTTGGCCAATTGGTCCGACGCCAGGCCCGTTTTTTTCAAAATGGGCTTGACCACCATCTCCTTCAGACAGGAGGGAAAAAACCCCTAGCTGAAGGAGGCAGTGGCGATGGCGGCAGCCCACTCGGGCATGCTCCCTCCGGCAGATTTAATGAGCCAAGATGGGCAAGGATCGAAGGGGGTGGTCGCGGGACGGCAATGGGCAATAGCCCTGGAGGCTTCCAAGGAAGAGACAGGCCCAAAGTCCACCAGTCGAGGAGAGTGGGGGGGGCGAAGGAGCTGGGGATGGCGGGGGAGGGCTAGTGCAGCTGGATTCAAAACCGGCGCGGATGGCCTCTATTTTGGATCTAAAGAAGACTGCAAAGTTCTCACTACTGAAATCAGTAGGAGGAGGCCTAGCCAGACTAGGATTGGTGAGGTCTCGAACCACCCGGAAAAGTTTCGCCTGACGATTCGCGGCCTCACCAATTCTCAGGGAGCAGAAAGATCTTTTAGCCTCCCTGATCGCTCGCGAGTAATGCCTAGTCTGGATCACAACTGCAGTCTTGTTAGTCGCCGTCCGGTTCTGTCTCCAAATGCTCTCCAGTCTCCTCCATTCCTGCTTCATCACTCTTAACTCCGCCATGAACCACGGTGAAGTTTGAGCTCTGCCACGGAGAAGACGCTTGGGGGCGATTCGGTCGACGGCACTGGCAGCTGACTCAAACCATAGGTTAGCCAAGGCCTCGGCCGAATTGTCAGCCAGACCACCAGGAAGCTCCCCGAAGGCTTCGGGAACCGGGCCGGATCAAGAAGCCTTCGGGGGGTGGGCCCAAACAAGGGGCCGTCGGTCCCCGCGAGGGGGGGCTGCCATGGCTAGGGAAAAAGACAACAGGTAGTGATCTGACCATGACACGGGTGAGCGGACAATGTCCCCCACCTCCAGATAACAATCCCCCAACATGGAGGTAAATACCAGGTCCAGGGTATGCCCACACCCGTGGGTACGACAAAAAATATGCTGGGATAGGCTCATGGACGTCATGGTTTCCATGAATTCCAGAGCTGCACCAGCAAGCTCAGCGCCAGCATGCACGTTGAAGTCCCCGACGACCAGAAGCCAGGGGGACCTCAACAGAGTAGCAGTGATGAACTCCGAGAGCTCTGGTAGGGATTGTGCTGGGTTGCGGGGAGCGCGGTAACCCAGCACAATGCCAAATCTATCCTGCTGTCCTACCAAGAGGTGGAGGCATTCTAGCCCCGGACTCACCAATGTCGAGGCCCTGGTCACGTGAAGCGATTCCCTATATACAATGGCGACCCCTCCCCCCTTATGACCCTCTGGCCTGCCCACCCCCTGAACCAGAAACCCAGGTGGACACAGCTGGGCAAGGGAGCCCCCCCCTGAGCCCACCCAGGTCTCCGTAATACAAGCCAGGTCGGCCCTGCTGTCAAAGATGGTGTCAAAAATGACAGTGGTCTTATTATGGACCGACCTGGCATTAAAAAGGAGGCAGGTCAGGTTGGAGGCGCTGGTGGAGTGGCTTCTGGACACGTGGCAGTGAGTCAGGGAGTCAGAACGTGGGACGGGCGCGAGGTGCCTGACCCTAGTTCTTCTTAACTGACTAACTCTCTGACTCTTAGCGTATCGTCCACGGCCCAACACGGTTGGTATATGAGTCCCCGCCGACATAGTGACCTAGTGGAAAAAAAACCAAAAAACAAAAACAAATGCACGTACAACAGGAGAACTACAAAATAACAGTATAATAAACAAATTAACAAATTATGGGGCAAACAAAAAAATTAATAGCAACAGGTCACAACCGAACAATAATAGGTAAAATTAAACAGTAGAAATGGTAAATTACACAATAATGGGATCTGGCAAATTATAAACAGCAAACGAAATGGGCAAGCTGCCAGAGGGAGATGTTAGACACCTGGGAGTGGAGATAGGAGAGATGGCCAGGTGTTTCTGAGCTAAGCCAATTGGTTTCAAGGACACATCGAGTAGCCGATAGCCTGGCAGAGAAGACAAATTTCCTATAATAAGGGGTAAAATAAACCAGAGAACAAAATAAAATGAAATAAAACTAAATAAGCAAAATAAAGAAATCAAACTAAATAGAAATACAATGTGTGATAAAATAAAATAAAAGGGCAGGCCAGGGCACAGATGGAAAAGGAACCAGGAGGGAGAGGGGGGCGGGAAGGGGCAGATGGAAACCGGTGGAAAAGGTGCCCCCAAGGGCTGAAGGGCTAGGAGAGGTAGGCACAAAGAAGATGAAAGGAGATGAAATGGGGGGGGCAGTAGAATAACAGATCGCAGCATTGGGCTTCACATTACGGGACTCCCAGCGACTCCCCCCCCCCCGTTCCGACCCTATTCTCCGGGCGCAGAGATGTTGAGAAAAAGAGTCCGGTTCATAAGGCATGGCAGGGGGTGGAAAAGAACCGCCGCGCAGTGCCCGAGTCCAAAGGGAGGGAAGGAAAGCCGGGGCCGAAGCGCCACCCAGGTGCCAGAGTGATTGCCTTGTGACTGTACAAGATACTGGATGCGATATTGTACATGAAAAATTATTTTAGCTATTATGTTCTTTTGTTATAGTGGTGGCCATTTACCATTTTACTGTTTCCTAACATTGAGAAGTCTAATACTGTAATGCAAAATGAATGAATGAATGGATGAATGCGGTCTTTGAGTGTGTGTGAGTGAGTTATCTTAACATACAGTGGTATCTCTAATTATGAGCAATTCGATTTAAGAGTGGAAAACCGTTGGCATTTTTAACTGCTGCCTTACAAATGTTAGATGCAGTTTTTTAAAAATTTTAAATATTTTTTTCAAAAAATGTTGGCTGAGGGTGAGACGTGTTCAGTGTGTCTGCCTGCCTTTATAGTGCACTGAACTGTTCTGTATCGTGTTTTTTAAAATGATATGTGTTGTTGGAAATGGTTATTCTTGAAAAGTAATGTTGCTGTGCAGCGTGCATGTGTTTAAAGCGCACCTTATAAAGAGTTTTGCACAAAAAACCTGGTGTCTGTGTCTTTTTCCAAGCCTCCAGAAGGAATTAATCTGTTTCCAATGCATTCCTGTCAGAAGCCGCTGGTCTACTTATGAATTGTTCTACAGTACTTACGAGCATGCATTTGGAACAGATTAAACTTGTAAGTAGAGGTACCACTGTATATCCTATAAATAGCTGATTGTGCCTTTTTCATGACATGAATTGTAGCATCAGCATCAGAAGACTAGAAAGGCTCAGGTTCAAATTTTAGCTTAGCCTTGTTGGCCATGTTGAACTCTGAGTGGCCTTGGGCGGAGGGGCATTTCCCTATCTTCTCTCACCTCACATACACACACAGGCATGAGAGATTGGCCTTCCTCTGATACAGTTCCATGCCACGTTAAGTAATGGAGAGCTAATTAATTTGGAAGAATCCACATGACTTGCTGTCACCCCCCTCCCCAAATGAGGCTGCATGATTCAGACAACAGTAGGAAGGGACTGCCATTCATGCACCTTACTGTGTCAGCAGCTACTCTCGTGGTCTTATCTAAGGGCGCTTTTACACGACCCCTAAGATCCGCTGGTCCCTTAAATTCGGACCAGCGATCTTAGGGGTTTGTCGCTCTTCGTGCGTCTCCACCCTGGCTGCTGGCTGCGTGAGGGAGGGAGGGAGGAAAAAAAGACAAAAGAAGAAAGCCTTACCTCCCCGGTGCCAGTGGGAGCTGCCGGGCGAGCCGCCGGTGACTTCCTGGTTGCTCTTAAAGGGGCGGGAGGCAAAAAACAAAAACAAAAAGAAGCGAGGAGAGCCCAGCACATCCGCATTAAATATTTTTCACCATCAAAGACCAGGTACAAGAAAAGTGCAGCTGGGTCGTGCTTAGGTGGGTAGGGTCGCACTTAATTGTCTGCAAACTCTGGACCTGGTGGGGAAACATTTTTAAGGTCCGGAGCTTGCAGCCCTTTGCCGCGGAGCTTAGGGGTCGTGTATAAACGCCCTAACTCTCAGAGAATCTCTGGGAATAAAGAAGAAGATAAAGGTAAACTAATTCCCACACTGAAAAGTTCTGCAACGCAAGACCTCTGTTGGCTCAGTGTTTGTTGAAGAACAATCTGCCCAAGATTGCAACTCTGTGCAATTTATTCAGGAGGAGGTCCCACTTGAGCATAAACATCTCAACAGACCTGGCACAGTGAGTCAGTGTTGCTGCTTTTGAGTTTCTTTGAAATCTCTTACCTGAAATGGGGAGAAGTTACACACCTCCCTTCTTTGACTTTAGGCGCACTGCTCCTCCTTTGTAACCCTAACAGGCGATGCAACTGGCTAATCTCAATACCAAAAAAGCCCCCTTTCACTTTTACCTCAGCATCTCCTTCATCTAAAGCCAAGTCTGAAGAGCTGGCTTTTTGCTAGATAGGATGAAATGGACGAGGCACATGGTGACCAAAAAAATGCTTTTTTTAAAAAAAAATCCTGGGTTAGCCACAATAATTCTAATGTTGCCTTCAGACCAGACAGTTTCAGCTGCATCTTTTAGTTGAGGGCCTTCTTGGAGGCTGAGTCCAGAACCTGGAACTCCTTGCCATTGTTAATGGCAGGTCTCTTTGTTCCCTGCTCTCCTTCAGGCATATCATTGCAGATGGCGACTGCAGCAATGAAATTAAAAGACGTCTGCTTCTTGGGAGGAAAGCGATAGCAAACCTAGGCAGCATCTTAAAGAGCAGAAACATCACTTTGCCGACAAATGTCTGGATAGTCAAAGCTATGGTCTTTCCAGTAGTGATGACGTATGGAAGTGAGAGCTGGACTATAAAGAAGGCTGATCGCCACAGAATTGATGCTTTTGAGCTGTGGTGCTGGAGGAGAGTCTTGAGAGTCCCCTGGACTGCAAGGAGATCAAACATAGCCATCATGAAATAAATCTACCCTGAATATTCACTGGAAGGATAGATTTTGAAGCTGAGGCTCCAATACTTTAGCCACCTCATGAGGAGAGAGGAGTCCTTGGAAAAGTCCCTGATGTTGGGAAAGATGGAAGGAAAAAGGAAAAAGGGACGACAGAGAATGAGATGGTTGGACAGTGTCATCGATGCAACCAATATGGATTTGACCAAACTCCGGGAGGCAGTGGAAGACAGGAAGGCCTGGCGAGCTCTGGTCCATGGAGTCAGTGTATGACAGCTGTTTTGAAAGTATTTTAACCTAATGTTTAAAAATCAAAGTACTTTAAATGTTAATGTAAATATTATAATAAATTTAATCCTTTTTGATGTTTGTAAGTCTACTGTGTTTTAATTTTAAGTTTTTCAAGATAACTTGAGCATCAATTCTGAAAGAAAAGCAGTATATTTTTAGTTATTTATTTTATATATTTTGAATATTTTTACCCTGCCTTTCTCCTTGGAAAAGGACCCAAATGTCTTACAATAATGAGGGACAATATACAGCCCAGAACATTTAAGACATATTCAAACTTGCCAACAGAAAATTAGAAAAAGCATTTTACAGCAAAAAAGAACACACAAACAGTTAAAAGAAAAAATCTATAATGAGGAATGGAAACTATCATGGAAAACACAGGTGTACTTATGAAGTCAGTCAATGAAATCATACATGATAATCCATATAAAGTTACATAGTAGGTAGTCCCTCATTCAGGGAAAGCTTGCCTCAAGAAGAAGGTCTTTGCCTGCCTCCGGAAAGACATCACAGATGGAGCAGTCCTGGCTTCCAGTGGAAGGGAGCTCCAGAGTCTGGGAGCCACAGCAGAGAAGGCCCTTTCATGTGTTCTTCTGAGAGGCACCTGTGAAGGTGGAGGAATGGAGAGGAAGGCCTCTCCTGATGACCTTAGTACCTGAGCCAGTTCATAGTGTGAGATTCGATCTTTGAGGTAGCTTGGACCAAGGCCATTTTGTGCTTTGTTCGTTAAGGTCAGCACCTTGAATTGTGCCCAATAGCTGATTGGCAGCCAGTGGAGCTGCGTTAATTGGGGTCTAATGTGGTCTCTGTAACCTGCTCCAGTCAGCAATCTGGCTGCTGCATTTTGGGCCCCAGGAGGAGGACATGGGTAAATCACTCAAGACTCAAGACCCAGAAGACCCTAGAAAGGCTAGAATCAACTTGGCAGCATGTAAATATTATTATGTCATGAAGACAAGGCTATAGCACACTTCCTTGGACTTGGTCAGGCTTTTTGTCCTGCTGGCCCAGGCTTTTTCTGCTCAGAGTGCAGTTTCTTGTGGGCTCAGTCAAAGGTCTCTCCTTCGACCCTGGCAGCTGATCCTTTTATCTGGAGATGTCAGGGATTGAATCCAGGAGCTTTTCTCCTGCCAAGAAAGTGCTGCTCTGCTGAGCTGCCACACTTCCCCTGACAAGCCGGTAAGCTTTGTCGCTGAACGGCTCAAAATCTGGGTTGCTCAAACTGAAGGCCGACATCTTCATTCATAGCTGGGGGGAAAAGCTATTTTGGGAACACCCACCCTGGCAGCATAGTGAGTGGCCACAGTTCTTGGGATTCTGGGAGCTGTAGTCTCTAAAATATAACTTTTATGCTGCCTTCCCCCAGCTGTTGCCTCAGCTCCTTGACACCATTTCTATTACAGTGCACCCTTGTGTAACAAACAGCTTGTATAACATAAAATTTGTACAACATAAAAATTCTGGAGATAGGGGAAATTTGCTTAACATAATTGCCTATGGGGAAAATCCGTACAACATAAAAATGGGATCACTCCATTTTCAATGCATTCCTATGGGAATTTGTATAAAGGAAAATTTGCTTAACATAATTTCATTTGGAACGAATTAATTCCTTTATACAAGGTACCACTGTATTCTGTTGCTGGGATAAAGCTTTATTCCCAAAACAAACATCCGACTGTGAAGGAAAGCATTTGGGTCATCAAATATGTCAACCGTTTATCCTTGTGCTATAAACTCTCATCAAGAGAAGCTTTTTGTAAAAAGCCATCTTTATTGGGTCAGAAGGAATCCTAGATGTTCTATACTGATTTGGAATATGACCAAAGCCAACACCACAGGAGAGTTCTATTATTACTAAGGCCACACAGGCTGCTTCTTCTCCCTGGAGGCATCATGGGGAATCGAATCGAGATGGGCACAAATTGTTTTGTATTTCGTTTGCTTAGTTTGTTTGTTAAAAAAATATTTTTAAAAGTCCCTCATGTGGGGCTTTTAAAACATTATTTTTACAGTTGAGGCCAGTGCTTCCCAGCTGAGAGGCCCTAGTGCCTCGGGTTTTTTTTTTTTAATTCCCCCCTCCCGCGGGCTGGACCAGCTGGCCCGTGGGCCGGGCGTGGGCTGAGGAATGTGTTTTTTAAATTTTATTTGTTGGGGTTTTTAAAAATTATTTTTAAAAGTCCCCTTTATGGGTTTTTTTAATTTTCTTTTTTATTTTCACAGTTGGGAAGTGCTGGCTTGCGGCCAGAGCTTTCCAGCTGAGAGGCGCTAGTGCCTCTGTTTTTTTAACACCCCCCCCCCGGCCTGGGCCAAACAGGCTTGCCTGCACTGGAGGAACATGGGTTTTTTATTTTTTGGGGTTTAATTTTTTTTTTAAAAAGTCCCCGTTGCATGGCTTTATTTTATTTTATTTTTATTTTCACAGCTGAGAAGTGCTAGTGCCTCTGTTTTTTAAATTCCACCCCGCTGGCCCGGGTCAAACCAGCAGGGCAGAGGGATGCGTTTTATTTTATTTTATTTTATTTTTAAATCTGCTGGGTGGCACCATTTTTTATTTTTTTATATTTAAAAACATTTTGCAGCACCAACCATGCAGCCCAACAGGCCAGGTTGGTGCTTTTTAATTTTTTAATTTTTATTTTATAGCACCAACCATATGGCTCCTGGGCCAGGTCGGTGCTTTTCCCCACCTGGCTGCTGGAGGACAAGGTAAGTGACACTGGGGAATGAAAAATGAAACAGAAATTTCCATTTTGTTTCGTTTTTCTTTGGCGGGCCCCTTCGTTAATAGTTTCGTTCCCTAACAAAATGAATAACGAATAACAAAATGAATTTAAAAATTCATTTTGTGCCCATCTCTAGAATCGAACTCTCAATCTTGGGCTCCATAGCCAGCTACCTAAACCACTGAGTGGAGGATAAACTGGGGTGCCCTAATGCAAGGGGAGGGGAGGTATGGCTCTCTGGGTGTTGTCTGGCAGCAACTCCCAGCATTCTTCCTCCTCACTGACTGTATTGTCTAGGGAAATATCAAAACATGGAAGTGGGGTGGCTAAATAATTCTGTAAATAAATAAGATGCTAAGAGAGGTTCTCCAGTCTCTGGCCTGAGACCTGCAAGTCCTGAAAGACAATCATCCTCTCACAAGGTTACTTACCTTTGTAAACCTAGAGAGCCTTTGAGTCCAGGCTGAGAGAACCAATCGGGCTCAAGAATTTTACCTATTTATTTTATAAATTTTTATACCACCCATCTAGCCGAAGGGCTGTTCAAGGCGGTTTACAATATAACAAAACTGAAATTATAAACAAGTGATAACAAATAAAGTGCAAATCAATGAACTTTGAATTAAACATACAGCCGTAACAATAAAATACCTACTGTCAAATTCAGTATTATCAAAGGTAGGTGATACTGAGAAAATAAATTAAAACCAAATTATGCATAACGAGAGGCAGAGAAAATATTAAAAGAGAAAAGAATGGTCTCGGAAAACACAAGCTAGTGCTCTGCTTTGGTTCTGATTACTTTGTATTACTCTCTCAACAAATAATCTGAGATGTGGAGTCAATAAATCTTTGTTAACATACTGCCAATGGTTCCACAGAAATAAAGTATTGAGTGAGGAGAAGTTTTTTTCTCTCTTAAAGGGTGAGAGAACCCTTTTCTTCCTGTGCTGTTTTCCTCTTATCTCGGTCTTCTCCTCACCTGTTCTCTTGCTTCTTAGCTATGAAGAACCTTGCATATATTTGCATCTGTTTGTCTTCTCTGGTCCACTGAAGTGACTGCTGGTAAATTCCACATACCAGCAGTCATGGCCGGTATCATGTCAAGACACAAAAGTGCTGTTGGGGACAATCTGGTCCTGCCAAGAATGTGACAATGGGAGACAGAGAGATGGGTGTTGTCAGTGCAACCGCTTCCGTGAATTAGCTCACATTCTTCTTCATGGTCTTTGTGAGTGCACACGTATAGGTTTTCTCCGTGCTTACGCAAAGACACTCGGAATGTGAGCCTCATTTCTGTCCACCATGGACCCCCCTCTCCTGATGGATGCAACATGCTCCACCTGTTGTAGCCATTGCTTCCATGACCCACCACTGCCGTAGCACTTAACAACAGAGTTCTAATTTGTCTGTGTTACAAAAACGAAAAAAAATTGTTAGAAAAAAAATCCACAGGTGACCACTGGAAGAACCAGAGTTACAGATAGATCACTTCTTGACCTCCCCACAGTACTGCGATTCTGTGGCCATCACCTTCTGTTGTGCCAAGTCCCAGTGGTCCTCACAGCAAAAGGGGCCGGTGTTGAATTACTGTATCCCTAAATATACAACAAAAGGCCTGAAATACTTAAAGACTTAAAGACACACACACAGAGAGAGACGTCGGAGGCAGTGGTGTGGGGATTCCCCTTGAGAGGCAGCCTCTCCAGCACAGGCTGCTCTTTCTCATGTCTGCTTTTCGATGGCGGCGCGTTGCTCCTTCCCCTTCCACTGAGAAAACGGGCCTGGGAATTACCCTCTCCCTTCTCCTCCCCAGGGCTGCCGAAAGAGCTGCAGCAGGCGCCATTGGGGAAAGCACTGTGGAAGCAGTGGTGTGTGTGTGGGGGGGGGTTGGTGGGGTTGTGGAGACAAACGAACCGCACCCACATGACTGTAACCGGGGAAAAGCCAGCTTTTATTTTGACCGGTTTTTCTGGCTGTGGGATAGCAGCCTATGGCCGCTACCGCACTTCCTTGAGCAGCCGCTTTTTGTTTTGCATCGCTTTATCTCCTCCCGCGGTCATGTGGTCGCTACAGCGGTTTGGCAATCTGCACTTCAGTGGCTGCTTAGCAATCGGCTTCCCCATTCACACTTGACTGAGCTGCTTTAAACCTAGAGGCTTTAAACCTAAAGGCAGTGTAGTATGTCCGCAAATACAATGAAATCGCTTTAAAAGGGGGTGCAGGAACCGATTTTAAAAAACACCACCCGCAGTGGTCATCACAAGAAAAACTGACACAGCGGTCAAAAATGCGCGTGGCCAAGGAGGCTCTTCAGAAACAGTGATTTGAAAAGCAGACAGTGATTTTTAAGGCAATTTGTCTTTAAGGAAAAAGGTGTTTCAAATCTAAACTAAGGTAGCAGTATGTCCTAGGACTTGCTTGTCCCTGTCAGAGGTTTTTTAAAAAGTATTTTGGGGTGGGTAGGATTGTTCTGGTTTTGTTTGTTTCCAACATGTGTAATCACTAGAAATTAATCTGAACGATTAGAAATTTGCCTTCCGTTTTGAATTTCCGCATTGTTAAGTGGCTTAAGAAGACAGACACATCATGATATCATGGAATTAAACACTTCCTCTCCTCTGTGAAGGAGCAGAGGGATTTTTCTCCCTACAAAATATGGTATTAGGGCATCACTCATGTATTATATCACTTGTAAAAAAATATGATAAAAACATTGAAAACTTTTTCCCGGAACCGGCCTACAGCTGAATCCAGTGTGGAGTACTAGCTGGCAGTAGATTTGGCTGAGGGTATATTCTGGCAGAAAGTTTTAATTTATTTATTAATTATTTTTATATAGATATGCAGCATATTAGCAATGTCCTAAGGAAAAAGGTGGCTCCTAAAAGGTGGTGTATTTTTTTTTTACTTCCTTTGCCATGGAGGAGCAGGGGAAATGTTTAAATTTCCAATATTGTGAAGTGGCTGCCTTCTTAAGCCACTTCATGACAGGGAAAATTCAAAGAGGACCTGATAATGTTGTTTGAGGTACATATGTCACCTGGATGTGAGGAATGCACCAAATGGCATACCGACCTTGACTTGACCTCTAATTAACCCACGCCAGCCTACTCCATGTTGACAAGCCCAAAGAGATGGACTATGAGTGAATGTGGGAAACTTAACTCTATTACCCTCCATATTTTTGTTTCTTTTGTTAGCACACTGCTTCCTTCCTGTCTTGAGATTCTTAAGATGGACATGGAAGAGAAACAGTAGGCACTGCTTCTGATGATGTTCCAAAAGAGAAAGTGTAAGGTGGTTAAAATCTGTAGGATAGTTTAATAAGTGGTACCTCAATTTATGAATTTAATCCATTCTGAATGCATGCTCTGAAGTCAAACTACTCTTGTCAGGGCACCAATCTAAAAAAATTAAAGAATAAGTTAAAAAAAATGAAAAAATTGTAAGTCAAGCAAACCATATCTAAAATTTGTAAGGCAGCAGTTAAAATGCCAACAGTTTTTCACTCATAAGTCGAACTGCTCTTAAGCTGAGCTGCTCTTAAGTTGGGGTACCATTGTACTAGTCAAATACAGTGGTACTTTGTATAAAGGAATTAATTCGTTCCAAATGTAATTCTGTTAAGCAAATTTTCCTTTATACAAATTTCCCATAGGAATGCATTGAAATCAGAGTAATCCCTAATCACGACCATTTTTATGTTGTATGGATTCACCCCATAGGCGATTCTGTTAAGCAAATTTCCCCTATCTCTGGAATTTTTTATGTTGTACAGATTTTATGTTATACAAACCGTTTGTTATATGAGGGTCCACTGTACTAGTCTCTGTTTCTCCTTGCCTCACAGAAGCTGAATTGGTTGTTTTGAATGCCTTTGTAACAGGCCACATTTGGAGTGGCCTGTTGCGAATGTGCCATTTTAGCTTTGGGACAGCTCAGCCAGTGGACCCCAGAATATTTTGTGCCACAGTGTAAGGCAAACACACCTATGCCATCCTCTAATGCTTCCTACTAGAGATGGGCACAAAATGAACATTTTTTCATTTCCGTTATTCGTTATTCGTTCCGTTACATAACGAAACGAATAACGAAAATTGTGATGAAAATGGAATGAAACGAACAGAACCACGAAAATTGGGTTCGTTACGTTTCATTTTCATTAATGGCGATGTGCAATGAAATGAGCTGTTTTAAATGTTAAAAAAAAACGCCCTGGACATCCATAAAAACCCAGCAATAATTATTTATACTGTCTGATAATACCTACCAGAGGGGGTTGGGGGCCTTAAAAACGTGCATTTATGTCTTTTCTCAGATCGCTGTATTTTTTTCCTTTAAGGGGAGTTAGGGGACATTGACCCAAAATGGCTCCCAGATGCCTAATATTGATTTCTTGGGTATTAAAATGCCCTGGACATCCATAAAAATGCAGCGATAATGTGATAATTATTTTAAATTATTACCTACCAGGGGGTTGGGGTCCTTAAAACGTTTGTTTTTGTCTTCTCCCATCGCGATGTATTTTTCTTTTCTCTTTAAGGATGACAAAATGGATGTCGCCACCACAAAATGGAGGCAAGCCATGTGATGGGATCATGTTCAACCAATAGCATGCCCAGGTTGCAGACTTGGCAGGTCTGGCAGCCACAGAGGGCATAAAAAGCTCTGGCAGCCCCCGTCCTCCTTGCAGTCTCCAGTGGGAGTTAGGGTGGGATTGCTGTCTCTGCAACTCTAGCTTCAGTCCTCCAGCCTCCCTGTGTGCGTGCGTGCATACCTCTCGGTGAGTACCCTCCCCTGCCCCGCAGTGCAGTCACTCTGCGGCTGCCTTGCACCCTGGGCAACGCCCGCCGCTGCCTTTGCAGCCTCCCTGCATACCTAGTCTATACTGTGTCTCTGCCAAAATCAACTTTTTTTAGTGTTTTCCCTCTGGTCTGGGGCGCTGGGGGACACCCACGCACGGAAATGCTTTAAAAATCGTGCAAAAAGCGGGTATAAACGAAAAACTAAAAAATGAAAAATGAAAACGAAATTTTCCCAAAAATTCACAAAAAATGGAAACGAAACGAAACGGACCTCTCAACAAACAACAAAAAACTGAAACACCATTTTTTTTGATTCGTGCCCATCTCTACTTCCTACCACTGCAATTTTTAGCCGCTATGCTTGCTAATCAGCTGCAGAAAGTTAGCTAGAAGTTTTATCTGCTCGGCAACTGGCCCTCTTGACATGGACTGAACCCTAAGGAGCAGACCTAGTTAGAGGTCTGAGCAAGCACTGCTTCTAAAGAAGGTATCATTGGATTAATTCTCATCATTTCTGAAGGAAGTTTTCTACAGCCATAGAGAAGCCATCAGGGACCTGTTACAACCTAATGAGGTTTCCTGCAGGGCTCATATGAATTAGGCCTTGCGGTAGCCTTATTAGGCTGGGAGCTTTCTTGGAACCGGCTCAGCTTGTAGCTTTCAGCCACTGGGCTAGGCAGGTGTGTGTGTGTGTGTCAGAAGATGCCTAAATACAGCTCCCTTCCCCTACCAAATGCAAAGCAGCCTGTATAAGATGAGGTATCCCTCCCTTTCTCTGGCCTGCAGAGGCGGAATCAAAACTCATGAAAAACTGTGCATCAGGAAGTCTATCTTTTGAAATCTCCAGGCTGATCATAATGAGAGGGGGGGGATGTATTTTGGGGGGGGGGAGAGAGAGGAATGGTGACTCATAGTTGATGTTCCCTGGAGCGTTGCTATGGAAAAGAAAGCTGTTGCCAACCGTCGTGCAGATTATAAATCCTTGATTTGAACGAAAGATAAATAGCCGAACTTTACTTTTTGCCCCAAACCAAACTAAGTTTGTATCATCAGCGGAATGCATCTTGTGACACTGGGGCAACTCCGTCTGTGCGGGAGGAACGGAATGCTTTAAATTCAGCCAGGTTGGAAAGCACACGGTGCTTTTAAAAAGCTAGCCAGTTCCTTCATCTGAAGCTGGATCACACCTCAAGGGAGCTGGTCAAGAAGTAGAGATGGGTTTATTTATTTATTTTTACACCTAGGTCCAGGGTTTCTGCAGGAGGCCCAGTTCACCCCTAGACCCTCTGCCTTGCCTGCTGTCTGTTTTAGGGAGCAGTCTCTTTCCCTTTGGAAGAGAGCAGTGAAGAGCCCCACCACCACCACCACCAATGGGGAAACACAGGGTGTGGCGTGGGAAGCCAGAGGCCAAATAAGTGAGAAGGAATGTGATTTTAGAAGAGGCGCGCCCATATAATCTTAGGCCTGGAGAGCTCGAAGGCACCCTGTAGTAGATCATGGAGCCCTGCCCATGTCAGGAGGCACAGTGGGGAATTGAACTCCCAACCTCTACCTAAACCATTGCATTGTCCAGCAGTTCTTGCTTCTCTCCTGCTCTAGAACTGTTGGTTGCAAATGGATGTGTATTTGGTGAGAGTATGTCCACCACTGAAGGCCAAGGTGTCCTAAGCACATCCAATCTTGCTTGATTTCAGAAACTAAGCAGGGTCGGCCCTGGTTAGTACAGTGGTACCTTGTATAAAGGAATTAATTTGTTCCAAATGAAATTATGTTAAGCAAATTTTCTTTTATACAAATTTCCCATAGGAGTAATTGAAAGCAGAGTAATCTCTGATCACGAACCTTTTTTATGCTGTATGGATTTGCCCCATAGGCAATTCTGTTAAGCAAATTCCCCCTAGCTCTGGAATTTTTTGTGTTCCACAGATTTTATGTTATAGAAATCGTTAGATATATGAGGGTCCACTGTACTTGGATGGGAGACCACCAGGGAATACCAGGTGCTGTAGGCGCCTGGAGTAGGAACTGCCAAACCACTCCAGTATTCCTGCCAGTATTCCTGCCAAGAAAACTCCATGGACATGGTCGGTAACAACTGTAACGATGCAACACACACACACACACACACACACACACACACACACACACACACACA
>JAHTLZ010003542.1:3135910-3160589 GCA_023846285.1 Phrynocephalus versicolor
CACACACACACACACACACACACACACACACACACACACACACACACGTCCACCACTACATCTCCACTGCCAGAAACTTAAAAGGAGACACAAGTCACACTGTAACTCGACATCTAGTGACTAAGAATATGTGGGGAAGGCAAGTCAGGGGGAAATACTGTATAGAATTTCTGGTCAGAGGATTCACACTGGATCTCATTTTTTCGAAGAGGTAGCTATATTTGCTGGCTTCAGTGCGCACCTTCTTTTTCGTAGTGTCTGTCCCACTTAAGTGGTGGGGTCTGCTGGCTTCAGCATGTATAACCAATATAAAAACCTGAGCGTCGTGGCCTCTTAAGATGTGTAGGTTTATTTCAGTCTAAGCTTTTGTTGATTACGAAGCCCTTCCTACCCAGTCATAAGCAGCTGTTTGGTTACCAGGATGAGTGGCCCTGTCCCCCTACCCACTCTGCCCTAAGGGATCGGCATGAACCACCATTCCCCCCCCCATAAAAATGGAGGAGGAGAATGTGGTGCCTTTTCCAAAAGAAACTATATGGGGTTTTTTTTTTAAAGAAAAGGAAAATGAATAAGGCTACCAAGTGTTATCATTTATTTTTTCAACACTCATTGGAAGATTTACATCTACATTTTGCTACTTTCAAAATTGACACTGTCCTAGTAACACCTGCGTTATGTGCCATGGATCCCATGCTCTGTGCTCTTAAAGCTAGCAGTGGAGGGTTTGGGGTCCTCCTCAATACTGTTGCCAGTAAGCTTCAGTTCCTTTAATCTAATGGACTTCTGCAGGTGGGCTGAGGAATGGGGATGTCATCCATCTTATTCTTTATGAGTCAAGTAATAGAATAACTTGGAACGGCCCAGCTTGTGACACAGGGGGCAAAACCCCTATTTAGTGTAAATCTATGTGCTGGAAAGTTATGATGTTATCAGCTGGGGAAATGTGATTAAATGCTATACCCATGTTTTATGTTGCAAGTCTTCCTAGGGCTCTCTATTGACCTCCGGAAGACTTTTTGGGAGCCTCAAGAGTGGGGGAGGGGGAGAGGAGGGAATCATTGTGCACCAAAATTTGCCACAGGGTTGCTGCCTCCAGGATCAGGATGGCCAGGGACAACTCAGTGGTGATTTGGGGCTATTAAAGATTCCCTTACATAAGCACATAAGAAGAGCCATGCTGGATCAGGCCAAAGGCCCATATAGTCCAGCTTCCTGTATCTCACAGTGGCCCCACCAGATGCGTCTGGGAACGCGCGAGACTAGATATCTGTCTCCTGATACCACTCCCCTGGATCTGGCTCTTGAAATACCCTGCTTTTTTAAAAAGCCTGAATATAACACCTAGCCACATCATGGTTTGTAACCTGTGATGGACTTTTCCTCCAGGAATCTGCCCAATCCCCTGTTGAAGGCATCCAGGCTAGATGCCATCACCACATCCTGTGGCAGGGAGTTCCACAGACTAACAACGCGCTGGGTGAAAAAATATTTTCTTTTGTCTGTTCTTACTCTCCCAGCCCTCAATTTGAGTGGATGTCCCCTAGTTCTGGTATTTTGTGAGAGGAAGAACGTCTCTCTATCCACATTACTCATGCCCTGCATAATTTTGTATGTCTCAATCATATCCCCTCTCAGGATATCTTACCTTATCCTGAGGTTCTCAAAAGCTTCTCTAAGGGAGCCCTAGGGAGCCTCAGAATCGAAAACGGAGTTGGGAAGCTTTTAATTAACTTAAATCAAATTTTACCAGTGGAAGACAATGACATCATCCCCTTCGACCAAGGAAATAAACAGGATTTTGACCAATAATTATACCTGCACTTCTGCAGGTCAAATGCTTAAGAAGATCCTTGCTAGATTAGACTAATGCTCATCTAGTCCACCATGTTGCTTCTCATACAATCTTACCAGATGCCTTCAGAAGGTCAACAAATAACAGTAAGAGAGTTGAAGCTCAGCACCCTATATAATTTCAACGACCTCCTTGAAAACAAGAAGAACAAACCAATCCCCTTCCTTCTTTGTAATTTAATCACCATTACAAAGAGCTTTGGGTTTAAGAGAACCTAGTCTAAAATGGTGCCAGGGGTGCTAGAGACAGCTGAAGATAAAGCTTGCCTTTCCGCTGCAGTGTCAGCTGGGCTTTGCTGACAACACGAAACCTTTTTTCTTTGTGCTGATGATCTGAAAATAAAGGATCAGGAAAGTGTAGCACAGCATGTTTGTCCTGCGTGTTTGGCCGGATCTCAACGCCACATACCAGGCTGGGAACGAGGCATGCGTTTATACAGCCTCGCGGTTAAAGAAAAAGTTCAGAAGCTTTGCCACCGATTCCAATCGTTTGCTCCCAAAGCTGAACATACGTGGCCAATAAAATACTGTAACACCTATGTGTTATCTGGTACTTCCTCTGCCTTAAACGGTGCCCCTACTACACCCCTCCTTTCCCTCCCTCGCGGCATGACTTGTAATAACTTTAGCCTTGCACTTAATGTATGTTATCACAATTTGCCTTCTGCCTTCAAAATACATGCATGGCTTCTATCACAGTGCGGTAAGGGCTGGCAAAGTTCATTTGCATAGGACTTTAGCAGCTCTTTCCTTTCTGGTCTTTGGCCTGTTCCCTTTTCCTCCCCCTTTCTTCCTACTGTGAAATATCTGTTTAAAAACAAGCTGTATGATCTTGTTGTGCACAATAAACATTTCAATGTTTCTCCCCTCTCAGTATATTTAGGACCAGTTTATTTTTAAAAAGGAGGCACTGTTCTCCCTGTGCTTTCTGGTGCAAAAGGAGAATGCCACACCCTTTGCTGTAAGGGAACGGATGATTGGATGTACACAAAAAAACCAAGGTCATCTTCCGCCTACCATGTTGGTGTTGTTCTGTCTTGCTTTCCAATCTACCAGGAACTCACAAGCAGCAGAGATAAAATAATCCAAGGCAGGATCAGGCCGTTGCTTCTACTCAGAGTTGGCCTGCAGTCTCAGCCAAGGAAATTCCCTCATCCCCACCCCCCATCCAAGGTGGCAAAAGAGTTGCTTCAATCAAGGGCTGTCCAGGTTTCTTCTCTCGCCACTTCTAGTGTCTCCGTGGGGTCATTTTAGAAGCCATCCTCTGCTGGAAAGACTGTCCGGTGCAAATCTAACTTAAAGAGGAACGACCAAAGTTGGGAGAACTCTGAAGATGCCTTCATGTTTACTCATTCATCATGAGCAATTGACCAGCAAGACAGGGCAGGCTCAGAGGCACAGAACATAGTCCCCCCCACCCCACCCAAGAATCTTGAAAGTTATTGTAAATGTGTTTAAATTATAGCCATTGTTTCTCAATGTGCATATATCAGTGCTGTTCAACTTTGAAAAGGCCAAGGTCTACTTTTTCCGGCTCAAAGTGCCTGAGGGCTACTACACTAAAACCTCTACTGATGAATTTTATCCATTCCGAGCACATGCTCATAAGTAAAATCTTTTGTAAGTAGAGCAGCGGTTTCCCATAGGAATGCATTGAAAACCAATTAATCTGTTCTGGCAGGAACAGATTTCAATGTGCCATGGCCCTTGAACTGCCCCACTTGGCTGAGACAGTGGGCTGGCAGACCCAGAACTTTGCTGGGGCAGTGGTGGTCCTTGGGATGGGAGAGGAAGGGGTGGAGAACTTATCCCATCACTTTTAAAATTGATGGCTGACGGGCTACTTTTGAACCCTTCTAGCCTGCGGTCTACCTGTTGGGCAGGCCTGACATGTATAATAGATGCTTTTAATCTCAGGGACATGTAAGTGGCCATTTAGATGCCTTAGCATTGATGTGGGCATTGCATACTGTTCCTAATGGCAAGAGATCTTTTCTATTGTGATGGAGTGTGTGAGAAGTCCCATGCCGGGACACCTGTACTATTGAGCAGTTTGTTAGGGAAACAGATGAAAAAGTGCACAAGGTGTTCCCGTGCCCAAGTGCTTTTGATGCGAGACTTGTTTCTACAGTGGAAACAAATGGTGAGGTTTCTTCTGGACCGTACTCTGTGGATGAATGGCAGGAGCTGCATGCTTGACTGATCTTAGCTGCCCATTCACATCAAAAACTAATATAGCACAAGGAGGGCTGATGTGAGCTGTTTTAGAAAGGTCTCAGGAGATGCCTGAATCAAAATGGTTCCCTTTTGGAGCACATCATCATACCAAATAGGAATCCACCCAAAGCGACATTTGGAGCATGGCATCCTAAGGTCAACGTCGGCCCAGCCCACCAGAACACCACAGTCCCTTTCTCTCCAGGTCACCACCTCCCGGGAGGCTCTTAAGGCCTCTACCCGGAACCGTGCCTTCTCTGTGTCGGGCCCTACACTATGGAATCACCTTCCGAGTGAAATTAGGACGGTGGAGCCCCTCTCAGCCTTACAGAAGCAGTTAAAAACTTGGCTTTTTAAGGTCACCGTCGGTAACCAAGGAGGTTGACTTTCTTGATGTTGTTTTGTCTGCCCCTCAGTGTTTTCGGCCTTCTTGCCTTTGTATTTTGTCTTATATCTTTTGTTTTTGTATTTTATTGATTTGGCTTTTGATATTTTATATGCCTTTTTCTGGATTTTTCATTTTCCTTAGAATTGCTTTCCTTACATTATTCACCCCCATGAGTTCCTTTGGTAAAATCAGGTGGTATATAACTAACTAACTAACTGAATGAATGAATAAATTTGCGATTTGGAGGGACCTAGAGATCCAGCCAATATATCTGAACAGTATAATCCACTTCTCCCCATGTTGCCGACATCAGGGAAATGTTGGGCTGGGAGATAGGAGAAAGGAGATCAAAGGGTGTCATTTTGGAATTGACACCTTTACCACTCAATCTTAATATATAATTGAAGTACCTGATTATTTCACTGTTTTGTGTTTCTTGGAAAACTTGGGACACCTTTATTGTTAATTCCACATTACTGTTTTTATCTTATTTTTATTTTTCAATCTGGAAGCACCTAATGATTTTTATTGTTTGAAACCCTTTTAAATTGATATTAAATATATTTTAATATGATATATGTACACTCAAAATCCAGAGCACATTTTCCATTCAAGCATCTATGAAAAGCCGCAGAAAACAGTCCTACTGACTGTCCTCTCATAGGAAATATATGGTTTGGTTTAAAACTTGTAGGAACTTAAAAGGAATACAGACATTACAGCGAGTGAAATGCAAACATAATGTTCAATTCCTGGGCAAGTGTTAAAGGCCTGAAGGAAGCTGACAGCTATCCCATGAAGGTTAGACATACATGCTTTGACCTGTCAGTAAAACTCAGCTTTCTAAAGACTACATGGCACCATGGACGACACAAGTGTATCTGGGTGAGTAAACAGACTGTATTCTTCAATCCATTTATGTCTGTGGATCTGCCTGTAGATCTCTTTAAGATACCATTTTAAAAAGTCAACACAATAAAAGCACACATGGAATAATTCAAGGCACTGGAGTGGGTAAGTATTAGCATCGAAAACTGGTGCTCTCAGTCTGTAAGAGTAGCTTTAATGTTTTCCTCTTAAGCGGACAAAATAGAATAGATGGGTGCATGCGCTTAGGAGTGAACAACAGCTTACAGTGGTGGAACCCCATTCTTCATTCCCTGCTCTTTAAGGAATGTAAAGATGGCACATGTAGTTCTCACCTCCATGGCATCTGCACAAGCACCTTGTGAGGAAGGCTAGATTCACTGCGAGTACGTGGCTGAAGGGAGTTTTACGGCCTGAGTGGAGATTTGAACCAGGGTCTCAATGGCTTTCATAAGGCACCAGCCGTACAAGGTTTTCCTGATTCTCCGCTCTGCTTACCCTGGAAATGAAAAGTTTTAAGGAAGAATTTTTTGGGGGTTCTTTTTAGAAGAAAAGCAGCTTGGTACAGAAATGTCCCCCCTCTTGCCATTTCTTTATTTGCTATTACCCATGAGTAAACACTTTGATCATCCGGGTAGGAAAAACTATGTGTGTGTGTGTGTGTGTGTGTCTGTGTGTGTGTGTGTGTGTGTGTGTGTGAGAGAGAGAGAGAGAGAGAGAGAGAGAGAGAGAGATGTCCATTGCCATGGTACAGGCAAAGATCTGTTTCAGTTTACGAGTCTTCGTGGCTGGACAAAAAACTAAACTGAATGTGATGTTAACATAACACTTCTAAGGACCACCTAGCCTCTAATGAGAGAGTGGGCCTGAAAAGGATCAGGATGATGATGGAATGGAATCTTTTCCTCTCCCGAGTCCTCCAGTGGTCTTCATGGAAACGTCTCCTCTGATGCAACTATATGCATGCACTGGTAAGATATTTTGGATCAAGCACACGAACATTTTAAGCAGCCTGGGCTGCAGGTAGGAATGGACTTCCATTCCAAAATTATAGAATTCTACAGCATCACAGGCCAGTTTTGAGCAACTCTCACTTCCAGGTCTGCTGTGTTTTTCTCATCAGCCCCTCCACTACAGATTCTATTCCACTATTATAATAAAAAAGGCTTGTGGTGCAGTGGTTAAACTGCTGCATTGCAGCTATAACTGTGCTCATGACCTGGAGTTCAATTCCAGGTAGCTGGTTCAAGGTTCATTCAGCCTTCGATCCTATCAAGGTTGGTAAAATGAGTACCGAGCTTCCTGGGGATGGGGGCTATGTGTAGCCTGCATCAATAAACTGTAAACTGTCCAGAGAGTGCTTTGAGCACTATGGGATGGTATATAAGCAAAACACTTTGTTTTGCCTTTGCTTGATTCCATCTGCAATCCTGAACCTGCATGTTAAATTCAAGGACATTACATCTCCCTACTATATTATCCCACCAGTGTATTCTGAGAAGTAGCTGAGAGCCTGTCTATGTTTCTGAACCCCCCCTCCAATATATATAGCATTTTAATTTTAGCAGACTCAGGTCATGTGATATTTGAGTTGTTTCCTGTGAGATGCTCCATTTTAAAACTGGTCGAAATGTTCACAATGGGTTTAAGTTGATTAAGAAAACTGTGTGCTAATATAAATGTCCTTCTGGTGGCTGTTTAATTTAAATGGGCTTCCTAAGAAAAGAATAAGACTCAAAGGAAAATAAATATTCACTTTGGAATTCATTGTGCGAATGTGAAGCTCGGCATGGTTTTTGTTTTTTAAAAATACAGGTCAAATCCCAGATCATTTGGCTGTGTGACCAGGCTCTGAGTTACAGTACTTTGTTTAAGGCGAGGGGAAGAAACAAAACCAAAGAAACGTAGAGTAATTGGGCAATTAGAGAATTAATGACTAATTTCTTAGCAGCAGCAAAACTACTTTTGTCAAGAAACTAGAAAACAGTATCAATATTTTTGTTAAGATAATGGTATAGGGCATTTTGGGATATCGCAATTATTGATAAATTTACAGTATACAACAGATTTCATAAAAGATGAAAAAAGGGAGGTTGACAGAAGTGTTTTTAGACACATAGGGAGTGGTGTTTATTGTCTTTGGGCTGGTGAAAGGAAAAGGTCAACATGCAACCGGAATTTAGACAGTTTTGGTAGGAGGGGAGGGCTCCATGAAAGTAAGTTAGAAATGGCTTCTCCTTGGACCTGGGTTGCAATGGAGAGCACACACAGGCACACATTCTGTGCTTGTTCTACATAGGTCCTTGAGTGTTTTGGTTTGTTTATTGGATGCTTAACTGCATTAGTAAAAAAAAAAAGTCTTATGACACTTTTACAGTCCACACAGTTATTTTAATATGGGTCTTTGTGGATTGCAGTTTGAAAACTCACACTAAATTTGTTAAGCCCGAATGGTGCCACTTTTGTTTTGTTATGCTTTCTGTCCCTGTTTATGCACTGAAGTATTTCTTTGTCAACATATGCAATAAGTCTGTCCACACAAATGTCACTTAATTCAATCTGATTTTTATTTACTTGATCACCTTTGGAGTTAGTAACAGGCATTTGCTGTTAAATGAAAAATAAGATGCATGTGCAGATTATATCGCAGTTATTTCTACTGACTGCAACTCTTTCATCATAACTGTAAATTTTTAAAACCAAGTCCATAGCCTTGCTTAGAAAACAACTCTGATCCAACATCCAGCAACAGGAAAAAGGCTTGCATGAACTTTTCACCACTTGAAATAACTCCTTGCTTCAGATACATTATTTTTTCAGAATAGTTTCTTAAAATTGTGGTTCTAAATATATTTGGAGCAAAAGGATGACTTTAGTGCAACATTATGTAAAAAGCAGATTGATCAGTATTACAAGGCAGAATAAAGATCATACAAATAAGATTGTCAGGCACTTAAACAGTTTGCTGCTGGTTTACATGTGTGAATAAGTGGAATAAACAATTCAAACAACATTAAAATGCAGGAGTATGATTTTGTTTTTGAAGTCAAGATTTTGGTTGAGAAGTCCAGGAAAAAAAATTGCAAGGTCCCATATGTAGTTAAGATGCAAAAGAATGTGGACGCAAGATCTCACACTGTCCAATGGAAACACCTCGTGTCCAAAGCCCTGCTAAAGGCGATGAAAGCTGTGCCTGGGGTGGGTTTCACATGGGACAAGCACAGAAATGGTTGGTAGGATACACTCCTCATAATTTATAACTCCAAGCACACAACTTTTTAAAAAAGGACATGACATAGTAGAAAATATTCTGCTCTCACTAGCTGAAAAAGGAAACCATCCCTGATCATTTATAATATTGTCTTGGTATTTCTATCTGAGTATAAATGCTACCGATGTTCAGAACGTGGAAAGAGAGAGAAAACTGTAAGATAATAGCCATCCCTCATGCACTTGGTGAGTATTTCAAAATACAGTCATTCTCCAAATTCACTGACCTGTCACTCCACAGATACTGTTAGCATTCACTTGGGTTACTTCATGCATATGGCAGACATCACATACATGAAGGATCATTCATATTCTCCAGTGTTGTTCAGCATTCCCTACATACCCCAATGCAGTCATGTACACTCAAGTCTCATAAAACTCATGGGTTTAAGGTTCACATTACTTTCAGATAGGTTGTAGCCACCTTCTCTCAGATATAAAGTAAGACACACAGAGAGAGAGAGAGAGAGAAAGAGAGAGAGAGAGAGAGAGAGAGAGAGAGACAGAGACAGAGACAGAGACAGAGACAGAGAGACACACACACACACATTTTACAATATATTCTTGCCTGTAATGTTGGATAGCTGTAGAATGGCAATGTAACTTCCCAAAAAACTTTACTTATATTATTTAAGTCTGCATTAATTTTTTTTGATAAAACCTCTCTGTTCAACTCCCTCTTGTATTTTTATAATATTTTCTTTTCAGTTGTATTGGATTATACTGTATTGCAATATTTCAAGCTGTCTCACAGACTGCACATTTGACTACAGCGGCCGGGCGCATATACACACCTGTTTGATAATTTTTTTCTATGAATCGCTAAGATTAGATTATACCTCCCTTTTGCCATTTATAACATTGTTGTTTTTTTTAACTAAGCAAAGAGTACTTTTTTTAAAAAAAAACTGTTCTCTCTTAAAATAGAGCAAAATAAAAATTATATGTGTATATACATTAATTATTGAACCAGGATGGTTGGAACAAAACAAGGCAAACTGAACTGAAGAGCATATGTAGACTGTGCTAAGATTGCACACACAACCCACTTGTTTTCTTGATCCAAGGCCTCCCTCGTCTCATGCTTATATAATTAGGTCCCACAGGCCTGTCCATGGCAGCTCCCCTATGGAAAAGTGGCAGCATAAGAACACAGGAATATAAGAAGAGCCATGCTGGATCAGGCCAAAGGCCCATCTAGTCCAGCTTCCTGTATCTCTCAGTGGCCCCACCAGATGCCTCTGGGAGCGGCCGAAATTAGATATCTGTCTCTTGGTACCACTCCCCTGCATCTGGCCCTTGAAGGACCCTGGTTTTAAGCCTGGAGATTACACATCTCCATCATGGTTTGTAACCTGTGATGGACTTTTCCTCCAGGAATCTGTCCAATCCCCTTTTGAAGGCATCCAGGCCAGATGTCATCACCACATCTTGTGGCAGGGAGTTCCCCAGCCTAACAATGCGCTTGGTGAAAAAATATTTTCTTTTCTCTGTTTATTTATTTTATTTATTTATTTATATAGCTTGTATGCCGCCCACTACCCAGAGGTCTCTGGGCGGCTCACAATCAAAAACAATTAAAACATCAAAATACAATAAAATTAGAACAATAAAACCTGTAAATGCAATAAATACAGCCCTCAATTTGAAGGGATGTCCCCTAGTTCTGGTATTTTGAGAGAGGGAGAAGAGCATCCCTCTATCCACTTTACTCATGTCCTGCATTATTTTGTATGTCTCAATCATATCCCCTCTCAGACACCCTTTTTCCAGACTAAAGAGGCCCAAATGTTTTAGCCTTTCTTCATAAGGGAGGTGCCCCAGCCCAGTAATCATTTTAGTCGCTCTCTTCTGCACCTTTTCCAGTTCCACTATGTCTTTTTTGAGATGCGGGGACCAGAATTGTACACACTACTCCAGGTGTGGCCTTACTATCGTTTTGTATAATGGCATTATAATGTTGGCTGTTTTATTTTCAATTCCCTTTTTGATAATCCCTAGCATGGAATTCTTCACCGCTGCCACACACTGGGTAGACACTTTCATGGAGCTGTCCACCAACACACCAAGATCTCTTTCCTGATCTGTCAGGGATAACTAAGAGCCCATGAGTTGATAGATACCAAGTTTTGATTTTTTTGCCTCAATATGCATTACTTTTCATTTGGCTAGATTGAAACACATTTGCCATTTGGCAGCCCATTCCCCCAGTTTGGAGAGATCGTCCTGGAGCTCTTCACAATCTTCTCTGGTTTTTACCACATGGAAAAGTTTTGTGTCATCTGCAAACTTGGCCACCTCACTGCTTATCCCTGTCTCCAGGTCATTTATGAACAGATTGAAAAGCACCGGTCCCAGGACAGATTCCTGGGGCACACCGCTTTTCACTTCTCTCCATTGTGAAAATTTCCCATTGACACCTACTCTTTGTTTCCTGGATCTCAGCCAGTTCTCAATCCATAAGAGGACTTGCCCTCTTATCCCCTGGCTGTGCAATTTTCTCAGCAGCCTTTGGTGGGGGACTGTGTCAAAACCCTTCTGAAAATCCAGATAGACAATATCCACTAATCTACATGCCTGTTGACCTTTTCAAAGAAATCTAAAAGGTTTGTCAGGCAAAACCTACCCTTACAGAAACCATGCTGATTTTCTCTCAGCAAGGTTTGTTCTTCTATGTGTTTTAAGATTTTTTCTTGGATGAGGCTTTCCACTATCTTCCCTGGTACAGACGTAAGGCTAACCAGCCTGTAGTTTCCCGGGTTCCCCCTCCTTCCTTTTTTAAAAATTGGTGTGACATCTGCTATCCTCTAGTCCTGTGGCACTGTGGCTGTTTTAAGAGAGAAGTTGCATATTACCATTAAGAGATCCGCAATTTCATTTCTCAGTTCCCTGATAACCCTTGCATGGATGCCATCTGGGTCTGGTGACTTGTTAATCTTTAATTTATCTATTAGACCAAAAACATCCTCTCTTTTAACCTGTATTTGATTTAATTCTTTAGTCAAGAGGGGCCGTTCGGGCAGCGGAATCTGCCCAAGGTCTTCTGTCGTAAAGACAGATGCAAAGATTACAGTACAGCACAAGATTCACACGAGATCAACATTCCCAGGGGAGGACCCTTTCCCTCAGTTGGGAAAAAATCCTAAAACATGCCTTTAGGAAGCCTTCCTCCCAACATGCGTTCCTCCCAAGATGCTCAACTACACCTCCCAAACCTTCTTGACTGAGCTGGAGACCCAACAAGAACTGGAAAGCCACCTTCTCTAGCCATCCTAAAGTTCAGACTCCCAACCCTAAAGCAGAGGGTGGGGAAAAAGCAGTCCTCCAGATGTTGTTAGACTGCAGTCCATCAGCGAGCTGTAGTCCTGGAACATCTGGAGGGCCACAAATGCCTGCTCTTGCAGATTATCATGTTTACCAGCAGATACCTATCTTGTTGCACCACTTACCATGGACATCCACAGGAAGCCACCATTTCCCATTGCTATCGAGCGCATGTGAAAACGACCTTGATCCTAACTGGTCCTCAGTATACTACACCCAAATAATTAATAATAACCATGAGCCTTCAAGTCAGTTCTGACTTATGTTAACCCTTTTTCGGGGTTTTCAGCTCTTCATTACTAGACTAAGGCTGCAAATCATTTACCTGGGAAAAAGCCCTACTGAACTCAGTGAGACTTACTCCTCAGCTATCATGCTATGAGATTATACTGCAGTTCTAGTAGGAGCCTTTCCTTAAAGACAAAACAAAACCAAATCTCCCCTGGAAAAGAACGGAGGAGGTCACAATGATATAACGTGAGTAATGAAGCCAAAAATATTATGGTCCCTAGGAACTTGACAATCCAACAACCTCACTGCTCCATCTCAACCATTACTAGTAAAGTAAACCATCTAAGATTCAATCATTACATTGCTTCTCAATATGGTTAAGCATCTGTGTGGCAAATTTCTTTACCACATCAATTTGCCTGGCAAAAATATTTATTTTTCAAACTGCCTACTCAGGTAGTGATACCCTGTTAGGCTTAAGCCCTGGTTTTCAGCGAGTCACTTCAGGTAGCAGACCACATATTGAGGGCTTCACCACATCAATGCCAAGAGGAACTTAAGCATTAACAAACATAAACCCAAGCAAAGGGAGCAAAAGCACACAGAGTATAGCTCACTGGTGGGTATTTAAAAAGGAGCAAGCAGAAGGACTGTTATTTAAATTGGAAAGAGGCTATGGTGAAGTTCCACCTTGGTCCTCCTCAGATCAGGTTATCTCTTGGCATCAGCAGGCAAAACGAGACTGCAGCTAAATGTCTTTTTTCAAAGTAGAGTTACTCCCACCACCCCCATTTGATTCCTCCTAAACAGCACTCTAGAAAAACAGGAGGAATGTATCTGAGCGAACAACAGTGCCTGGGATTGCTTTGCACTGGTGTCATGTGAGATCATTAAGTTGAACAAAACTAAATGATCTTTTCTCTGCATGGAATCTTAGAAGCAGAACGTCTTGGCGGGTTGTGGAAGCATTTTTTCAGAACTCAAAGCATCCTTGTGTAACAATTGTTCCCAAGGTTCCATGGGTGCATGGTGGCGGCACAGGAACATGAAATTCATAAAATTTGTAAAATAAGTACCACCCTTACAAACCCACCCCACCCCGGTTAACTCGTCTAACTGCATCTGCTGGATCCTTAAAACACACTCCTCTTACAAATAGGTGCAGCAACTCTCAATAGCAGGAGAAAGGGGCAAAGGAGCTGGGAAGTATAAATGATAGAAGAAAAGAACTGAAGTTGCTTATGAAATGCTAGCAGACTACTCCAAGGGGCCAGGGTATCAGTTTTTTTTTAACCTGCTATTACCCCGGATCTATTGCGTAACAGGCTTGTTGGTGTAACTGGGAAGAAATCGTATGCATTTAGAATCATAAGAGGCTCAGATGATTTATGCAGTTTGGTCTACGTGGAGGACAGCTGCGCGGCTTGATTCTTCATCTGACTGCTCCACTTCCCCGCCGGCCGATGGGCTTCTTTCCTCATAAAGTGCCTGCCTGTCTTCTAGTGAAGCTCTGTATTCGTCAGCTCTGTAGTCATCCCCTTCTTCGACAATTGCAAGCTCAATGTTGTTGTTGACCGCCGCTTCCCCTTCTCCTTCGCTTCCTGTTTCTTTTTCCAGGGAGTCGGCCACAGCTTTTACTTCTTCAGCTGGAGAAGCAGGGAGGAGCAGGTCGGAGTGGATCTCAGTGAATGAGGTCTCCTCGTCGTTGGCGGTGTGTTCGCTACCGGTAGCTTCTGTGGGCTTTTCGTCTGTATCCACAGAGGTGTCCCCATCACGGACCTTCTTCACGTTGAACGTAAGCGGAGAGACCTTGAAAGAGGAGCTTTTGGAAGAGGAGGACTTCTGGTGGTTCGGGGTGAGAGACTTCTTAATCTTCTCTCTCCGTTCGGCGGAGACAATCTTGGTGCCAAACTTGTTCATCTTCTTCTCAATATTTTGGCGGGAAAAGGCTTTCTTCAGGCTATCCACCTTCTTGAGGCTTGATCTCTTGATCTTCTCAGCTCTGGTCTCCTCTATTTTCTCATCCATGCTGTCATTGGCCGCTTCGTCGTGGGGTGCTTCATCCTCCGAGGAGAGCTCCACAGTATGCAGAGTCTCCTCCAAAGTTTTGTTCTCATCAACAGGTTCTTCCTTCCCGTCGGTAATACTGGGAACAGGGTCCTTCACAAACACACTGGCAGGGATCTCGTTTTCTTCCTGCAAAGAGATGACACATTTACCTCAGAGATCGCATGACATAGGCATGATAAACAAAGCACAGACCTGAAAAACATGCAGTATACTTCCTTGGATTAATGAGGTAAAGGACGTCAATTTTTGTTGTTGTTGTCACAGAATATTTAATGAAAAACAGTCACCTGTTTCCTATGGAATTGCTCTGTTTTGCAGCCTGAGAGTAATGAGTTTCATGAGCTGTCAGAACCAGTTATTGTTAATTTATTGCCATTCACATTTGTACTGGAGGAGTAGTCCAGATAGTTGCTCTGCCACTTTCTTCATGCAATTAAGAACAAGATGTAGGATCGCTTCCCATTTCAAGCTCAAGCTACAGGAAGCCAGATTTAAGCTGAATATCAAGGAAAACCTCTCAACTGTTAAGAGCAGTATAAGAATGGAACCAATTATTTTGGGAGGTGGTGAGCGCTCCAATGATGGAGCCAGTCAAGAGAAAATTGAGACAACTATCTGTCAGATCTGCTTTGATGTTGATTCCTGCATGGAAGGGATGGGCTTATAAGCCTCTTCCAACTCAGTTATTTTATGATTCTATGACTCCCCTTCATCTATAGCAGTGATGGCAAACCTATGGCACAGGTGCCAAAGGTGGCACTCAGAGCCCTTTCTGTGGGCACCCGATATTGCCCCTTCATAGCCACCTGTATACAGGTTAAATTACTGTATTGGCACTTAGCAAAAAAAAATTAGTGGGTTTTGAATTGCAGTTTGGGCACTCGGTCTCTAAAAGGTTTGCCATCACTGATCTATAGAGTCAAATTCCCACAGTTGAGTTAACTGAATATCAGCACAGCCGTAATTAACGGCTGGGGCCCAGCTTATTCCAATATCTCAAAACCAGCGTCAAACCATTGCTAAGTAACATGGCTTCATATAAGCCCTGAGTCTTCATCACTGGAGAAACAACAGCGGTTGTTTCCACCTCCAATGGAATATTTATGCATCTTTACCACTGGAAAACTCAGTTACGATTCAACACATGCTAGAAAAACTAACCAGGGATGATAGCTCCTATTATTATACATCTGTACTCCTCAACATACGTGATGTTGGATTTTTAACACCGGAAGTGTTAAGATTCTTTGCAAGAGCACAATTTTTGGACTGGAGATGGGCACAAACTGATTCGTCTCGGTTAGTAACGGCAGAGGCAGAGGTGCTGCTGCTCCCCTCCTCCTCCCTCCTGAGCCAATCTAGCCACTCACTTGGCCCAGTTTGCTACCTTCCGGCCCAATCTAGCCACTCACTTGGCCCAGTTTGCTAGCTTTCTCCGATTTCTCCACTCCGGGCTGCAGCTCCGGCTTCTTTGCCCCACCCTTGTGTCTAAGGGGGAGATCAGCCAAGGGGACATGGCAGAGAAACATGAGCTGTTCCTAGGACTGGAAAATCAGTTGAGAAGCTGCCGGAAGCTAACAAATGGGGCCAGGTGAGTGGCTGCTTGAGGATGAGGAGGCAAGGATGAGGAGCCTTTATAAACTGAGACAAACCAGTTTGTGCCCATCTGTATTTGGAACCTTCCGCTTCAATTAAAAAGATGTGGTTCATGATGAAGAGGAGTCCTCCAAATGTATACAGATGAACTCACTTCATTCAACTAGCTATACTATGCAAACTGAGCTGAATCCTAGCTTTGGGGTGCTATCGCTCCCCTTCCCTGCCTCCTCTGGCTCAATCAACCACTCACCAGGCCCAGCGTGCTCACTTCCCGCACCTCTTTTTATTTATTTATTTATTTACTGCCCTTCTTCCTGAAAGAACTCTGGGTGGTTAATAATGAAGGCAAGACAGACCCAATGAAGAAATCAATACAACAATCAACATGAAGAGAAAAAAAAATAAGAAATATAAAATATAGAAAGCAAATCGACAAGGTAGTCAAAAAGATCACTGGCAAGATGGTGACACTGTAAAAAAATTAAAATTAAAGGTTGCCAAATGCCTCCCCAAAAAGCAAGGTTTTAAGTGCTTTTCCCCCCAACTCTTCCAGTCCCTGGAACAGCTTGCACTTCTCTGCCTGGTCCTCTTGTCTGATCTCCCACTGAAGACCAAAGGGTTTGGGGTGGAGAAATCTGTGATCTCTCTTGGGACTGGGAGATTAGCCGAGGAGATGGAAAAAGCAAGCAAGCTGGGCCTTGGGAGTGGCTGAGTGACTAGGGGTGGGGTGGGGAGTGGCAGCACCAATGCTGCCACTATTACAAACTGACACAAATTGGCACCAACCGGTTCATGCCCATCTCAAGACCTTAGCTATCCAGATAGACAAGTGGCTGTACACTCAGGTGATGGTGGCTTCATTCCTCCCCCCTTTTGCACCTGGGGAGAAGAGTCCTCAGGCAAAATAAATGGTTCCAGAATCCCAACAGGAGGAGGGAAGGGTCAACCACTTCTGAGTACTTCATGCTTAGAATACCCTGGAAAATAGGGCCAGGAGTTGGATTTGATGTGCTGTCACATGGTTGCCATTGTCAGGGAGGCCCTGGGAAGTTCAGAAGGGTTTGGTGGGAATATGAGATTGTTGAATCACAGCTGAGTTGAAATGTAAAGAGGTGAGTACAAAGACAAGCAGTTAGCAAAAGAATTAAGATTTCTTTTTCAAAAAATCGGTTCTTAAAATGCTGTCAAAATAGTTTTTAGATAGGTCTGTTTAAGCATAACTGTTCTGTTCCCAATATTTAAAATACATCCCATGAAGATGGGACTTCAGAGAGAACTCACTGCTCCACAGAGAAGGTGGGCTATCATTAGGGCACAAGAGCTGGCTTTGGGACGCAGACATTCTGTTCCTTCTTTCACACTTGAAACAATAAGTAGGCATTGTCCACTGATTCTTTTCTATGTGTCTTTTTGCTTTTCTCCTTGAGCTTTCAAGAAACAAAAAAGAGGGAACAAAATGATCTACAAACAGCAGCCCCATTTTAACTATGGTATAAGTATCAGAAAACGAATGCCCAGCTTCTATTAGAAGTTTCAGAGAGGGTAGCCATGTTAGTCTTTTCAAGAATTTCAGGCAAAAATCAAAGAAAAACAAAACAAAACACAAGACACAAACATGTAGCACCTTAAAGACTAACTTTCATATTTTAATGTAATGTTTCGTGGACTACACATCCACTTCTTCAGACATATAGCAGCAGAATGAGGTGTGAAATATAATATGGGACATTCATTGGCTGTAGTATATACTAGAGTTGGAGGGATGGATAGGGGAGGGGAGGGAGGAGGAGGGGGAAGAAGAGGAGGGAGAGTTAATTAGTATTAATTGTGAGAAGATTAAATGATGAGAAGATTGGGCCAGAGCGATATAGTTTTATGGCTGAGGCCAGGCTCTGTTTATAATGATGGCATCCAGATGACAAAATCCCATGGCATCTCAAAACACCTTTGAAAAAACACAGAAGAAGACATGGCAGCTTATCTCCCATGTGGTGGATATGAGCTGGGGTACGTGGGAAATGATTGATAAGTATTGTTTCACAGACTGGCTGAAGAAACATAGCCCACCTCAAGACGGTTTCATCCCCAGCCCGTGTTCAGTAATTTCATTAGCACATCCTTCCAAAAAGATGTAATTCTATGTACAGTATACGGATATCTTTTAAATAGCAACCTGAACAGATAGAGGTAATTGTTGGGAAAATTTAGTATCTCGGATCATGATTCCCCATTGCATTTGGACTGAACAATTACCTGTATGGAAGAAATGACTCATCAACAAAAGCTGCCTGGAGGACTAAAGAAAGAAGGAATAAAGTCATACTCTCTGAAATGGGTATTTGTGTGTCTAAAACAGGCGTGGAATAAAGCTCTATGACACTAAATATTGTCCATGCAACTGATTAGTATGCTTCTGATAACATGTACGAGGATAGGGCAATGGTGCATGTGAGTTTCATGTCTCCTTCTCTTTGTCACAACTTACAAATACAGTGGACACTCGTGTAACAAACTGTTTGTATAACATAAAATGTGTACATTAAAAATTCTGGAGATAGGGGAAATTTGCTTAAAAGAATCGCCTATGGGGCGAATCTGTACAACATAAAAATGGTCGTGATTAGGGATTACTCTGTTTTCAATGCATTCCTATGGGAAACTTGTATAAAGGAAACTTTGCTGGACATAATATCATTTGGAACGAATTAATTCCTTTATGCAAAGTACCACTGTAATATGCATAAAAATGTAAAGTTAAAAAAGGGAGAAGAAAAAAAGTTTCACCAGGTACTGTATCCATAAGCTTCATACTGACCTGAAACTTAATTTGGTTTGGTATGAACTGCTTTCCAAGACGAATATAAAACAGACACTGTTTGTACACCCTCCACCTGTTGCATGTAAATACTTCTACATTTACATGCAACACAAGAAATGAGAAAATGAAGTCCTATCATACTTTTTAAAGTTTCACATATGAGGCAAGAACTCCTTAAGATACACTTTATTTGCTATGAATGATGATGGAAGGGACCTGAACATTTCAACTATTTGTTATGTTGTCACACCAACTCTAGATTACCTGAATAAACTAGAGACCTGAGCCGCTGGTCTGCAGTTTTATTCTGCACAGCGACTCCCAGGAAAATAGCCAGTCTCTATGGCCGTGGGCAAACTACATGGTCCCAGAGCGCCCTCAGAGGTAGGGAATGGAAGTATTTTTATATCTAGGAAACCCTGGAAAAGTTCCCTCCTAAAACAATATAGGAGCTGTCTGGGTGCCCTAAGCGCATCCGATCTCGCCTGATTTTGGAAGCTAAGCAAGATCAGGCCTGGCTAGTACTAGGATGGGTAGCCACCAGAGAATACCAGGTGCTGTAGTCGCCTGGAGTAAGAACTGGGATGCCACTCCAGAATTCCTGCCAAGAAAACTCCATGGGTATGGAGTCAAGAAGGGTCGGTCACGACTGTAACGACACAACACACACACACAAGAATAGTCTGATGGTATGTAATTATTGTATGGTGACAAAAATGGATGAAAGAGACACAGGGACTTACATACTCTTGGTAAGAGGTGTGAAGAAACAGTCCATTGTCAAGTGGAGTTAGCTACTGAGAACACAACTGAGGAAAACCATGCAACAGGGTGCTTGGCCAGCTAGGATAATAACTTTATTTGACCGAGAAGCCCAGAGATGGGAAATTAATTTTTTTTAAAATCGCAGTTCCCCAAGTACACCAGTCATTTTGATGCTTGCTATGCTGCCTTAAGTTGTACAGGATCTGCAATCCTCTTTGGCTTACCCTTTTCCTTGATGTGCTCCTTTTCTCTAAAAACAATAAATATGGAAGAGAAGTCACATATCCTCCTCCGTTTTGCATGAATTCATACTAGTTTTGAAAGCCCGCCTAAGTCATTTGGTTCTTATCCAGGGCAAGAAAGGCTGAAAAAAAAACGCTTGGAACCGATTCAAATACTCAGGAAATGAATTGCATGGGCAGAAGCTGTCATGCGGGTAAATGAAGAAGTAGATGGAACTACTGCTAGGTAGAAATGTGATGAAGAAAGAATGTTGCATCAGCAAGTTGAGCAATAAATAGCAGCCATTTTGGACTGTTGTGGAATGGAATGTGATGGGTAACATTTGGAGACAGGAAATAGCAAGACAAGTCAGCGTTCCAGAAGAGAAAAGTCCCTCCCAATAAAGAGGCCAGGAACCCTTCCTTCCTTTGAAAAACATCACCGTTCCACAGGGTGTGTCCTAGCCGTCAGAAATGAAGGGGATGAGAAACTTGCATAGCTTTCAGGCCTGGGAAAATCAAGCCATTTTGACAGCGTTCCCAAGTCCCTCTGCTGG
The DNA here is from genome assembly GCA_023846285.1 of Phrynocephalus versicolor. Lineage (NCBI taxonomy): Eukaryota > Metazoa > Chordata > Lepidosauria > Squamata > Agamidae > Phrynocephalus > Phrynocephalus versicolor. The sequence goes on from JAHTLZ010003542.1 coordinate 3,156,089, forward strand.
TTGCCTTTTGTTGTAGTATCAGCATGTTCTAGCACAATTAGATCACCCCACCGTCCTCGGTCCCGTTTGCCACTCTGTACCAGATGACTCTGATGAGATAAGCTTGCCTCTCACAGCTAAGAAAAGGAATGAGAAGAAGTATCTTTAGATGCAGGACGACCGGGGCGGGGGTGGTGGTGGCAGGCCAACCGAAATCTTGTGATTGTCTTCAACTCTGTCCCAGTGTGAAACGGGTGGCAAAACACGCCAGATACAAGGTCGCTTGTGCGTGTCAGTGAATGGAAAGTGCCTGCTATTTGCCAAAAAGGGTTTTTCGGAGGAAAGGTTATTTGGCACGGCTGGCCAGGGAGGGCTGTCTCAATGTACTGCAAGAGCCATCTTCCGCCCAGCTGCTGACAGAAATCCCGCTTGCCTCAATGAAAGCGCCAGCACAGAGAATCCAAGATAAGAGATGCACTGTGTGGCCCTGGTGCTTTGGTTCAGCATGTTCGAGGGAGTGATGTTCTCATACAAAGAGATACCTGTTAACATTCCCAGGGAACGTTTGAAGCTCATTTCCCACTGTCTGTTCCAAGAAACAACATCTTGGTGGGAGAAGGAAACGACTGAAGCAGGGGTGAGGAAACTGGGCCCTCAGAGGCTGTGGAATCAGAAACTGTTAGCATACTTCAGCACTGGCTGATGGTAACTGAAGAAACAGGGATTCCCGATTCCAGGCAACATGTATCCACACAGGACACAGAAACGCATGTCATAAAGATTATATATGGACCCCCCCCCCGGTGTGGTTGCCCGTGCCCCCTGGACTTTATCTTCCTGACTTCTCTTCATCTTGAGGGTGGAAGTCTGAAGCAGACTCCCCTTAAAAAACAACTAATTCCTGAGAAGCCTGGAACTCTGAAAAATCAGGGCTGACAGTCACACCAAGACTTGCGCCTGTGTCCCAAAGAACACATACTGAACACTGCTCTACACAAGTCGGCCAGGGACTCAGAGGGTGATGAGGTGGACACATCCGACCATGTTGAGCAGTGGCGTCAGCCTTTGTAATACCACGCCTCGTACCAGTGTTGCTTTAGCCTATTCAGGTGTAATGATGGAATACAGCTTCATTCCTCCTTTAGAAGAAAGGAACGGCTTCACCTTCATTTATGCATACTGGTTTACGTAGCCCTGGGGATTTCTTTTCAGTTTAACCTTCCAACAACCTGACTCCACACCAATGTTTCTGCTGAGGAAGCAGAAATCTCAGTGCATTGCAGGAGATGTTTGCGGACGTCTGTCAGGTATACTTTAATGTACTCCCCTAAGCTTTGCTTTCCCCCTTCCCATGAGTCGGGAACCTTGTGGCACAGTGGTTCAAACAGTGTACTGCAGCTAAAACTGTGCTCACGACCTGGGGTTCAATCCCAGGTAGCAGGCTCATGGTTGACTCAGACTTCCATCCTTCCAAGGTTGGTAAAATGAGTACCCAGCTTGCTGGGAGAGGGGGAGGGCAATGTATAGCCTGCATAATTAAATTGTAAACTACCCAGAGAGTGGTTGAAGTGCTATGAGGCAGTATATAAGCAGAACACTTTGCTTTGCTTTGGGAGGCATGTGCATATAGCAAACTTTCCCTCGCAATGCTTGTTTTTCTCTGAAGAACCCATATTTGCTTCAGAGAAGCCTCAGGTATCTGCAATACGCCGACCTACTGATGCTTTTATCCATTTTGTTGGGTTGTGGTTCTGGAGCTCAGGCTTCTCTGAGGAGTCTCTCTCTACGCTTGCGCATGACAGGCCATCCTGATTCTAAATCCAGGCCACACACATAAAACAGGCATGTGTGAATCCCTCTATCCAGATATTTAAAAGTGGTTTAATTTGAAAGTGTGAGGAGGGAGAGAGTCCCAGTCTGAATTCCTGCGTGTCACCATCTCCGCAGAGATAAGGGAATGTCTGCACATGACTTTAGTTAGCAGGGCGTAGTGGATCAGTGGGCTAGAGCACTGAGAACTGTTGGCTACAAAGTCAGCAGCTCAGAGGTTCAAATCCCGGGTGCCATGCTCACCCCAGCTCCTGCCAACCTAGCAGATCGAAAGCATGTAAGTGCAAGTAAATAAATAGGTACCACAGTAAAAAAAGCATGAAGGTAAAACAGTGTTTCCTTGCAGCCATGCCGGCCACGTGGCCACAGACTTGCAAAACACTGGCTCTTCAGCTTGAATACCACCCCTAGAGTCGGACATGACAAGCACACACATACGGGGGGGGGGGGGGCTTACCTTTTACCATTTATGTGGAAGCAGAGGCCACTCTGGGTGGTTTACTTCAGTATAAGTAGCAGTAAAACAAAGAAACCAAACTGAAATCAAAATTAAATATAGGACAGGGAATAAAGGACATCTAAAATTGACAGCATTAAACTCTGGAATATCCTGGCATTTTTCTTGAAATCATGAGGAAAGACACCTTCCAGAAATCATAAAAGGTGGCTTCTTTAAGATATAACAAAGGAGGAGCTCATTATTATGTTAAAGATGAAACCTAGGCATATGCCATACATAAAATGAGACACATACTTGGTATACAGGTATATAGATTGAAGTTCAAAACAGATTTTTTAGAAATTGTCTGGAGACTACACTAGTTGAACTATTAAAAAAAGGTATTTTATGCCGTTCTTTTCAGGTTCATTCTTGAGCTGGGTAGGACTGCCGGTGGATGTCCAAGGCAACTTCGGAGCAGCACTCTGAAACATTTAAGGAGCAAAAAGCCTGCAGTAGATTCCTTTTCTGGGAGCTCAAAAATCAAAGCAATGAAACACACTTATGTTTTATGTTCCTTTCTGCTGTGAGGGACGCTCCATCCCTGTACCTTGTAGACTTACAAGGACACAGTTCTGCCGACCAGCTCTAAATTAAGACTTCCAGAGTAATGGGACTTAATGGTAATCATAAATAGGACGAGCAGATTCTGATGTGTAGTGACCCTTTCCTGTCTCTTCTAGTTATGAGGTATTCAGAAATGGCTCACCATTTCCTCTTTGTAGGGTTCCTTTGGGATACCATAATACAACCTGCCCAATGCTGCACAGGGTGGTTCTCCTCCCAAGCATTAGAGGTCAAGTACGGAAATGGCCGCGTGGTCTCTAATGCTGCAGTCAGATACCTAACGTGCAGACCTATGCCCCAGGTGAATGGCAGCCTAGATGGCAGCTTTAATCTGGTTGTGTTCATGTAGTTCTTGTTTTGTCACACACAAATTACTTTCCTTTACTTAATAATCACTTCTTTATCTGCATGTAAAGATCCAAGCAAGATATCATAAGCACATAAGAACAGCCTTGCTGGAACAGGCCACAGCCCACCCAGTCCAGCATTCTGTCTCACACAGTGGCTCACCATTTGCTTCAGGGTATTCCCAAGCAGATGTCTTCACCTGCTTATGAGTCCCTGAAAATGGCATTGAGAGATATCTTGCAACATCTGGCAAGATGAGTTTTAATGATTTGTACATGCATACATAAAAACATGCAGAGAGAGAGACTGCACCATTTCACAATCTATATGTGCAGCACTGCCTAGAGAACATCTCCCACTTCAAAAAAATCCTCTGAACATGGAGGGCTATTCTGTTGGTGATATGCTACTTCACACTCCAAGATGCTGTGAAGTCTGGGTTAGTGCCTCTGAATCTGTTTTTTTTTTTTTTTGAGGCCTCAGCTCTGATGTTCTCATAAGCAGCTTCACTGGTTTCTTTAAAAGGCCAGTATGATCTGAGGCATCTTTAATCTGGTAAGTCATTTTGGCCTTGATTTCTGAACATCTGGCTGTTGTGTTAACCTCCCTTTATTGCAGGACCAGCAGCATGACATGCAGTCAAAACCACTGAATTTCCCAGCCATCCCCTGCCCGTCTTACTCATTTCATTTTGTGACCAAATATTTACAAATTGCTTTCTCTGGGATAGGACTGAATGCCAATTCGTTGCTCCTTTAACTCATTTAATGGATTGGGGTTTTTTTTTTGTCCCCACACACTATTGAACAGCACAATGTTTTATAAAAAAAATAATAATCTGACAGTATGTCCCCTTTTTGGATGGACACACAGGCGCTTGCTGAATCTCACTGGTGTACGGCCGGCAGGATGACGTTTATTCTGAACCCAAGCAAGCAAAAATCATGCAGGTCATGTGGTTCCAACAAAACAGACAGGAACAAAGCCAAAGCTTAATCAGGCTTTGCAAACAGCCATTTCTGTGTTTTGTTAAGTCTTCTGTGCCGCCTGCATTTATAACAACTGCTGCAGTCCTATTAGGGGGGAAAAATTAGGAGCCAAGCAGATATGGGACACTAAACCCAAAAGTGTGTGGGGGGGTAGGGAGGCAAGGTCTTTGACAAATCAAACATGCATTTTATGTGAAATACATTATACACTATATATGATAGATAGATAGATAGATAGATAGATAGATAGATAGATAGATAGATAGATAGATAGATAGATAGATAGATA
>JAHTLZ010003542.1:3160599-3177387 GCA_023846285.1 Phrynocephalus versicolor
ATAGATAGATAGATAGATAGATAGATAGATAGATAGATAGATAGATATTATTTATTTATTATTGTATTTAGATAGATAGATAGATATTATTTATTTATTATTGTATTTATATAGATAGTGTGTCTATGTATATTGGCTGGTGACCAACCCTAACCCTAACCCTAACCCTAATCCTAACTTTAAATAAAAGAGGTTTATGGGTAAGAATGTATCCTCTTGATTTCATATGATTTTTCCATGGGATCTTTCCCAATCACCACAAAATCATTCTCCACACTGATATATCTGACAGCCCATCTCTTCCCAAATGGCCCACTATATCTTACATCATCCATTCCTAGGTCCCATCTCTCTGCACACAGATTACAATTTCCAGTCTGCTATCCTGATTTTCAAGCTATCCACAAAATTAGGTGCCTCTAGGACGGAGGAGAGAAGACTCTTATAGCATAACGAGTCATTTGGTATTGTTTTGTTATGTTTTTTTTAATGTTATTAACGAAAGGGAACGAAAAATCCATCTCTAGTAGTGAGTTTGGTTCCCTACTGTGCCTCCACAAGATGGGCGGGACTTGGTGATCCATACATGGTCAGCCGTGCAGTTCTAAGCAAATTAGCATTAATGCTCTTCTGTGTTACCTACTAGCCACCCTGGAGGACCTGCATATCCAAAATGCAAAATGTAAATACAGCAGGATCCCTGTACCCACAGAATCAGTATCTGTCAATTTATTTATCCACTGGCAAAAATATAAAAATATTTTCAAAAAAATATTGAGAAATATACATCCATAGAAGTATATATTTCTCAATATTCTTTTGAAAATATTTTTATATTTTTGCCAGTGGATAAATAAATTGACAGAAGTTACTAGAACTGGCCACTAGAGAAAGTGATAAAAAAAAATTTATCCACCATTTTATAGCATTTGATGCTAAAATAGCATTATCCATATTTTTCAGTGTCCACTGGTGGGGCTTACAGCAATCATCTACAGATACGGGGGTCCTATTGTAATTGTAATGATTTTTTTAAAAATACTGTGCTAAGGACAACCTAGTACAGTATTGGCGAACCTATGGCACGGGTGCCAAAGGTGGCACTCGGAGCCCTTACTGTGGGCACCTGATATTGCCCCTTCATAGTCACCTGTATACAGGTTAAATTACTGCATTGGCACTTTCCAAAAAAAAAAATAGTGAGTTTTGAATTGCAGTTTGGGCACTCGATCTCTAAAAGGTTCGCCATCACTGACCTAGTGTTTGAAAACCTATGAGAGGACAGGCTCTCTACAGGCCTGCCATCAGAAGAAACAACAAGATTATGCACATCAGCCGTGAACTCCTTGACCACATCTGACAGAGCGTCACAGGTCACACAACCTGGCGCCTTTTCATGAGGAATACATTTCAAAAATGTGCGCCCATCCATATTGATTAGCATGTGAATCCTCTTAATTAATGGAAGCATGAACCAAAAAGGGTGGGGGATTCTCTCTTTCAATTTTATGTTTCATGACAGAGGTGAGTTGAACCCAGCAGAAGCTTGAAATAGAATGCACTTTTTCCTCATCTATTTGCTGCTCAGTAAGAGTTAAGCAAGGGCTTAGTGAGGAACATGCAATATTGCATTTAATTTTTCTCCTTTTTCTGTAACCCAAAAATTGAAACCTCACCCAATGTATACATAAGTTCATCAGAAGTTGATAATTTTTGAACAGGAGGAAATATGCTTGTTTGTTTGTCACAGAGACTTTGGAAACCAACTCTATGCTCCTGAACAAACACAAATCTCTATTTAGGGTGTGTGTGTGCATATAAGCTGCCTAGATGCCCTAAGCACATCCGATCTCACGTGATTTCGGAAGCTAAGCAGGGTCGGCCCTGGTTAGTACTTGGATGGGGGACCACCAGGGAATACCAGGTGCTGTAGGCGCCTGGAGCAGGAACTGGCAAACCACTCCAGTATTCCTGGCAAGAAAACTCCACGGACATGGAGTCACAAAGAGTCGGCCATGACTGTAATGACACAACACGTGTGCATATATGACCATGCATCCATACATTTGCCTTTTTTAATCTTCTGCCGATTACTTCTCGCTTCCTCTCTTGTTCAATGGAGTGGCCTAAACAATTGAGCAAGTCCTTTCTTTATTAGACTCATGCAAGAAAGATCAACGAGAAGCATTTTGTTTTGAAAGACCTTTTGTGAACGGAAAGGAAACACAGCATAGAACATTGCAGCAATATGTAGAATCACTCCTTGGGCAGGGTCAGTCTGTTGCATGGACACGGACATGCTTGGTAGAGCATGCCATGCCGTTTCCAGGGCTGCATAGGGAAGCCACTCCTATCAGCCTGGTCGAGTCTTGAGATTGATGACACAGTATAGAGAAAACCCAGGTATGTCACATAATCCATGAGAAATACTCCTCTATAGATGAGCCTCTTGGTGCGCATTATTGGAGGACAGCAGTTATTCTGCTGTAGGAAAATGTTGTCCAAGGCCAAGGGGGTAAACCTGAAACTTTTTTAAAACAACACACCAGCCATGTTGGACCATCGAATCATAGAACTGAGGACCTGGAAGGGACTCTGAAGGCCATTATGCCAACCATAATGGAATTCCATGGCTTCAACATCTTTGACACATGGCCACCCAGAACTCTGTTTAAAAACTTCTGGTGCAGAAGCGTCCTGCACCTTCCAAGCATAAGTCATTCTACTGCTGAACAACGTTTAACACCTGGACGTTACTCCTACTGAACTCTTCTGTCTTGTAATCCGAACCTATCACTTTGGGCTCCTGTTCTCTGAGGCTGCAGAAAAAAATCTTGCTCCATTTTTCCTCTGACAGACCATCACATCTTTGACAATGATCTCCGCCTCACTCTTCTCTTCTCCAGGTGAAATTCACACAGTTCCTCATAGGGCATGGCCACCTTTATCCTCCTTGTTTTGAACACACCTCAGCTTCTCGATATCCCATATAAACTGTGGTGGCTAAAACTGGACTCAACATTCTGGATGAAGCTGGAACATGTATGACTAAATTTCAAACATTACTTTCTTGGACCACAACTGGAAGTCTGGGAGTTGCAATAACAATCAAACCTAATCTTCAAACACCAATTCTCTCGTTAGACCTCACATAAAATAATGTGTCCAGTTCTGGATACCTGGCATCTTGGACAAATTAGCCCTAAGATGCTAGGAAGTAAAAGAGTAATTCCAGACAGCTAGAACCTTTTGCTCCAGATGCACTTGGGGTTAGGTTGGTTGTTGCTAGGGGCAGCCATGCTTAGGCAGAGCAAGGTGACGACGTTAGGTGACAAATGCTTATTCAGATGAAGAGTCAGCAGAAGCTGTTCCTTCGGATCCCATCTCCGCCATGCTTGTTTCTGTTGGAAGACAAACCTGCACAGGAATTCATCCTATGACCTCCAGGTAACATCTAAACCAGTGGTTCTCAACCAGTGGGTCCCCAGATGTTCCTGGACTGCAACTCCCAGAAATCCCTTCCAGCACAGTGAGTGGCAGAGGCTTCTGGGTGCTGCAGTCCAGGAACACCTGGGGACCCACAAGTTGAGAACCACTTACCTAAACCCTCCTATTGCTTCTGCTCATTAGTGTCAAAGTCTAGTTGACTTTTTGGACGTGCAATGGGAAAGAGAGCATCTAATTCTTCTTTAGCTCAGACTGTAAAATATCTTGAGTTGGCCCTACACTGGTGTGACTCAACTCTTCAGCTCTCAAGTACACATGGATATCTTTGTCCCTAATATCGCATGAATATTTCCTTAGGAAACTCACTTTTTACTTTTGTGTGGGACTTCAAGTGTCCAGTCCCAGAAACCCACAGAAGGCCTGTGTAGCATCTGGCTCATCGGCCAGTGTTTTCCACTGGAAAAAGTTGGGTAGAGATGACCAGATTTCACATGATGAGCTTCCATAGGTGACACTCATCACCGTGCCTGTCCTTCATGTGCCCATTCAGAGACAACCACTCCCTGTAAACTAAATCTTTTATTCACACTTTCCCACTTGGCTTTGCTGTGTTATCTGCCAGAGAACAGAGAATGACACATTCGTGACCAAAATATTTGTTGAGGAAATATTTAACTTCTATTAAAATGCTTTCTTAACATTCTTCCATCTTTTCTTGTAACCTGAAGCTAACAGATTCCACCCACTCTTTTATTGAAATACTATATGCCTTCTTTTGCATTTTTTCAATTGTATGTCATCTGTTAACTTTAAACATAACCCCTTCCTCGTCTTGTTTTCTCCCCTCAGTTTCTGGCCCTCATCTTATCATGGGTGGCCTTTGGCATATTTCTGAATGTTCTGGAACAATAATGAGAACTGGTTCCTTGCAGAGGGCTCTGTTGGCAAACATGAAATAATACATGCATCTGTTGGGGTCGCTTGTTTTCTCCCAACAGTTTCTTGTCCTTGTCTTATCTTGGGATTTTTTAAAAAGGGAACATTCCCCCAGCTTTCCTTGTATTTTTAATCTTGTTTTTATTATGAGTTTTCATATGGTATGCATTTAATACTTTTTAAAATATTGAAATACTTAATTTTTTTTTAACTTTGTAAGCCACTTTGAAGAAAGGAAGGTCATATGTAAATATTTTGAATGAATGAATGAATGAATGAATGAATGAATGAATGAATGAATGAATGATGAATGATAATCCAGCCATATCCAGAAGTTGAGTCCTGGCCATTGGGTTTATAGAATCATAGAGTTGGAAGAGACCTCAAGGGCCATCTAGTCCAACCCCCTGCCATGCAGGAACCCCCATCACAGGACTCCCGACAGGTGGCCATCCAGCCTCTGCTTAAAAACCTCCAAAGAAGGAGACTCCACCACCCTCCGTGGCAGCATAGGCCACTGTCAGATAGCATTAACTGTCAGGAAGTTCTTCCTAATGTTCAAATGGTATCTTTTCCTGTAGTTTGAAGCCATTGCCCTGAGTCCTAGTCTCTGAAGCCATGGAAAACAAACCAGTCCCCTCTATGATATGACATTCTTTCAAATATTTAAACATGGCTATCATATCCCCTCTCAGCCTTCTTTTTTTAAGGCTAAAAATTCCCAGCCCCCTAAGCCGTTTCTCATTCAACATTTCTTCCAGAACTTTAACCATCCTGGTTGCCCTCCTCTGAACCGGAAGGGTTCTTTCTTGTTTCTTTATTCATCTAAGTAGCTTAAGGAAAGTTGGTGCGAGGCCTCCCAATTTATAGTTCACCTTGGTTTGAATAGGCTTGTTAGGTGGACAATGGCTTCGGGTGTGTGAAAGTCCCACCCATGCAACCCTTCCCAACACCGATTAAGTATGGGTCTGCAAGCCAACAATAAATTGTGAGTTTAGCTTGCATTTGTGACTGGTTAGCAAATTCTGGCTAGCATCCTGTTCAATATTATCCATATAGAGAGCTACCCCCTTTGGAAAAGCTGCTGTGGCCATAGGTTTTGTGCAGGCAGGAACACAACCAGCACCTTGCCAAATCACAGCAGCAGGTTGAGCTCCATGTGCCTACATATACTGAATGGGATATTCTCAGCCTATGGTTTGTTATCAAGGCAGATTTTGACTAACTCTACCATGACTCTTCATGACATGAAAACAATCACTAACAAATTGAACCTCTTAGCATGTTCAGCTCCAGCCCCATAAAATGTTGGCTGCAAACAATGGGAGGTACACCTAACATGGAACTGAACTTTCTTGGAACATAACAGGGCCTCCAAGCCAAAATGCCTAGGGTTGGGCTGTTTACCCAAGACTTCTTTGTTTATGCAGAATGTCTATTTTAATACCGCCTCTTTAATACTGAAAGCTTTTATCTCAAGACAAAGCAATAAAAAAACATGGAACACACAACCCCTGAGCGTGCAAGGATCTCTTCCTTTTTCTGCTTTTATAATATCGAGAACTGCAGCACAAAGAGAAACAATGAGAAGCAAGGTGGGGTCTTTTCCTCCCAGAGGGAAAAGACAGGAGGTTAGCAAGTGAGTTCTGCCAAATGTTTTCCATCCAGAGCCACTCAATTTATTTAAAGTGCTATCATCAAATGGCGCAGAAGATATTTAATGAAAAGAATGACAGAGTCTCTCTCTCTCTCTCTCTCTCACACACACACACACACACACACACACACAGAGCGAGAGCGAGTGGTGAAGTCAAACCGCTTTCACCTCCTCTTAAAAACTACAGCTTTCCTACAACCAAGTGGGACACCTCGTACACTCAGTTTAAATTTAGATTTTTGTATAATCCAGACCACTGCTAAAAAAGGGGATGGAATGCATACTGGTGATCCTATTTTTTTAAAAAAAGCAACTTGGGTTTTACAAGCACATTTAAAAAAAAACCCAGCTACACTGCTGAATGGGCCGGATGGATCCTCAAAAGTTTAAGGCTGCCATTCCATTAAGACAGACTGTTATTTCTTAACCAGACAGAAGTCAAATGTTAACCAGCAAATGTTTGAACCAGCAACCTATAGGCCTGGAGCCAGAGTTTTGGGCTCTAATCCTCTAATGTAAACATTTAAAAGCAGATAGGTGCAACGCTCCCCATTTTTTCTTTTGTCCAGGTGTTCTTGGACTGCAACTCCCAAGAACCTTGGCCAGCACAGCTGCTGGTGAAGGCTTCTGGGAACTGTAGTATAGGAGCACCTGTGTTACCCAAGGTTGAGAACCACCATTCTGACTCAACCATTTTGTTTCTGACAAGGGTTCCATGGTGGCCATAGGCTTTCTCTGTTCAGTCCGTTTCCTTGTCCTCTTTCTCCCAACCCATTTTTGCTGAGGGGGAAAATGGAGGAATGGACCACTCTTAGCAAACATCTGTGCTCATCTCTTGCAGGGGGAGATTTGGAAATTAGGCTGCTGGCCCCACACATCTTCTCCAGAATTACAGTTGATAAAACATGAGACACAAATATAGAACACTTGTTCGAAGATGGAATGGCAATGCTGTAAAAAGAATTAAAATGGACACCCTGGCAAAGAAGTCTAGCAAAACACATTGCCACTAACCCACACAATAATTTTCATTAGTAATCTCTGACCCAGCATCTTGAATGGCACAGAAAACAGTTACATTTCCAGTCTACAAATAATCTGCTGCATTGCCACTGAATATTAGATCTCCTGATCAAGGTCAACACAGCGAGAGGCTTTTGATAAGCCTGAGCTTCTGGTTCATAGATCTGACAGGGTATTGTGGGGAAAAGGATGGGCTGAGCAGAGATGCGTCCAACACCTGTTCATGTTCATGTTCATGATGATGGTGATGATCACCATCATCATGTGCTGTCAAGTCAACCTACTAAGGCAACGATTTTTAGGGTTTTCCAGGTAAAAAATTGCTCGCACCGCATTGACTTCAAGGTTTTGATGTTAACATACAAAGCCCTAAACGGTTTCGGACCTCAGTATGTGACAGAGCGGCTCCTCCCAAGAAGAACTGCCAGGATCACCAGTGCTAGCCAGGCAGGACACCTGGGAGTCCCAACCGCGAGGGAAGCCCAGAAAGTTGTAACAAGGAGTAGGGCCTTCTCGGTGATTGCTCCCTAGTTATGGAAACCCTGAAATTCAGCTGGCACCCTCGTTACAAATTCTTAAAAAAAGATTGAAGACCTGGTTGTATAGAATGGCCTTTCCTGATTTCTCAAACATCCAGTAAGACACCATTCGTTTTACTGCTTGTCTTCTCTCCCCCCCGCCCCCGTTTTATCAATGTTCTGCTATTTTTTATTTTTTTAGCCTAATTTTAGTTTATTCCTGTTGATTTATGTATATTTTGTTTTATTGTGCTCCTTGTATTTTGGGTTTTTTACATGTATTCCTTTGTTAGCTTGTTATGTGATTCCATGTTGTAAACCGCCCAGAGTAGCCCTAGGGCTAGATGGGCAGTATAAAAGTCAAACAAACAAACAAACAAACAAACAAACAAACAAATAAATAAAATGCTCAGAAGTGATTTACCAGTCCCTACCCTGGGACTGTACAGCTTGCCCAAAGCTACACAGACTGGTTTGCCTCTAGGAGGCACAGCAAGGAGACAAACTCCCCACTGAAAACAATGAGCTCTCCAGCCTGCTCAAGACCGGTTAAGGACACCTTAATCCCAGATTTCCTGTACTACGTGATGGGAGCAGTGGTGGCGAAACTTGGTCACTCCAGATGTTTTTGAACCACAACTCCCAGAATTCCAAGCCTATATTGCCAGTGACAAAGGACTCTGGGAGTTGTGGCCCAAAACATCTGGAGTGCCAAAGGTTTGCCACCACTGGTCTAGAAGGTGATTCTGAACTTTGGGATCCAAATGCTAGCTCAAAAGGGATGTGGGGCCAGCCAGTATCTTTCACCTAACCCAGGCATGTCTAAGCTTCAGCCCTCCTGATGTTTTGGACCACAACTCCCAGAATTCTAAGCTTAGATTGCCAATGTCAAAGGACTGTGGGGGTTGCAGTCCAAAACATCGGGCAGGCTGAAGTTTGGACATGCCTGACCTAGCTTGTGTCCAAGGCTGGTATTAAGAACCCACACACGGTGCGCATGCTGCGCTAAACAATGAATGAGAGCTTGAAAAGGGTCTTCATTTGTTTATTTATCTTTTGTACCACAAGTTGTGGAATACCCAAGCCAGCATGGTAAACACTGGAGGAACTAACCCTGCGTACGACAAACTTTTTAAAAAAGTACCAACTAAACTAGGGATGGATTCCTAGTGTGGTGTTTTGGTCATGCTTTGGACTTGAAATTCCCAGAATCTGTGTGGGGATAATGGGAAAGGGTTTGTGAGATCTGCAATCCAAATTTCTGGTGAGTTAAAAGTGCCTTTTCCTGACATGCACCACGTAGTGAACGCAATACAGAATCAAGGGACCCCCTGACATAGTCTCACTTTTCTACATTTCATGGCATACATTGATTCTTGAAAGCATGTTGCTACTTGTCCTTTACAAGAAAGTCTGTATACCTATCTGCTTTACAAGCTAGGCATCCTAGAAGAAAACGATGCATGGGCTCATTCAAAGAGACTCATCCCTCTAGCTATCCTGATCTGGAAAATGTGCATCCATGTGATTATGTTCTAGCAAAAGCGCAATGAATGGGTCTTGTGTGTGGGCAGTGATGTAGAAAATGGAACATCATCCGCTCGGCAGGAGGAGGGTGGACATAATACAAACATTTCTTTCAACGCCTGTGCTTTTGATAACTTTGGACTGATTGGCATCCTGCATGTCCTCTAAGAAGGGAGGGGTGGAATGTCTCACTCATGAATCTGGACATTTCACTCTTCTTATTGCTTATGCTTCTAGATCACAGAATTCAGTGCATTTTCATTCCTGCCAGCGGTAAGGTGTATAGGTCCTTTTTCTGAGAAAAAGCATATCTGCAACTTCCAAGTATTGCCTGTTTCATGAACTTACTAAGTAACCCAGGGCAAAGGTGTTCTTTCTCAAAATGAACCTTAGTTCCTTTGCTCTGTTGAAAAAGAGACATCTAAGTTTACTTAGCTTACAGGCTAAGTAAAAGATCGACAGGAAGTATCTAAAATGTTCTAAAGCATGCATAAAAATCCCTCCAGTGTGTGACCACCTTCAAATGTCCCAGGGCCTATGGAGGGGGGGTTATATGGACCCTATTGAAAATGGCTGGTCTAAAACACAGTAGAAATGCAGGAATAATTTCATGGGCACTGAGAATCTTCTTGTTTGGGTCATCTCTGTGTGGGTTGGGTGGGGTGAAGGGTTACTCGGTGGCCACAAAAACATGATCTAAAGCTGGAAGTTGAGTCATGGCAACGGGACTTCTTTTCTTGAGAGACTGAAACATTGCACTGCTCATCCAAACAGTTTTGTCAGCCTGACAAAGAGTTTGGATGAGACTAACGAACCTGTTTGGATGAGCAGCGGAACGTTTCAATCTCTCAAGAAAAGAAGTCCAGTTGCCATGACTCAACTTCCAGATAAATTCACCTGGATGACTGAGAACCTTCGCAGACATGATATAAAGCTAGTAAGACCAATAGTGATGATCAGATGCCGTGGAAGCTTTCCTAGTTTCATCATGTTCCGTTACACTGCAGTAGAAGGAGACTGAAAGCTGGGCAAGTCCAGCAACGCTTGCTGAAAGGCCAGCTTCCTCTGGCTATGCTTCCTATTGTCCCCGGGTTGCGGCAGAGGAAGCTGGGGGCGCAGGGGCCATTCCGTCAGCTCGGCTGAAAAGAACATCCTCACTCCATTCCCACTCTTGACTGGAAGCAGGTGGCAGCCCCATCCCCTCAAGCTGCAGCAGAGGATGCTGGGAAGCAGGACAAAACCCTGTCACCTCTGCATGTTTTGGACTCCTCTTCTCTCTGAATCATGGGCTGCTGACAGATGACTGCGGGCAGGGGGAGAGGGATCTCTCTCCTGCCATCTGCACCAATCCCTTTCCTCCTGGGCCCTAAACTGCCAGGACTCTGCAGTGGAACCATAGAACTATGACCATAAAGCTGTGGCAATCCTGCCGCCTCTTCCTTGCCCTTTCTGTGCAATGCTTTCTGAACTGTAAGCCTAGGAAGGAGTACTTCCCTTTCTTAACTGTACATGTGCTGCTCTGGGAATCTTTTGGAATGATCAGATAAAACAGTTTTACACAGATAAATAAACAATGCACAAATATCACTGTAGAATGGAATGGGTACTCATGTTTATTAATATAATTAAATCAGCCAAAATGGGCATATTGAGGATACAAAACATTTAACTATAAATTCACTGTACCACAATTTTAAAAGTTTTTCCACACACACACATAGCAGTGATTTTGGAATCGCTAGTTTGAGGTATGTTGATACTTTATGCTGTGTCAAGTTTTAGAGGTCCAATGGTATTACCAACAAAATTTTTACTAGACTAACACTTTCTTGTTTGCATTTAGAGGCTGCTTCTACTCTAAGCCCCAATCAATTATTATCTGTATATTGTTTTAAACTGTTTATTATTTTGATGGGTTTTTAATATGTTGTTTTGTAGTTTTAATACAGTGGTGCCACTAAAGACAAATGTAATTCGTTCTACGGGTCAATTAGTTTTTCGAAAAATGTGTCCTACAAAACGCGGTTTAATGCGGTTTCCCATAGGAATGCATTGAATTTGTCTTGCGAGGCATTCCATAGGCAAAATTCATCTTACGAGGTTTTGCTATTCCCAGAAATTGTGTTTGTCTTACGAGTTTTTTCGTCTTAAGGGACTTTCGTCTTAAGAGGTACTACTGTATATTATTGTATGCTGCCCAGAGACCATTTGGTAGTGGGGCGGCTTCAAAATTCTGTAAATAAATAAATAAAGTCATTAATCTAGTCTGTGAGTCAATCTGGTAATGTTACTGTTGTTGTAATGAGTTGTTTGTTTGGAACTATCAAATCAGAACCGATTTAGTGACCCTAATAAGGCTTTCAAAGTGAGACATTTAAGGAGTGGCTTTACCAGTTCCACTTGTTTTTTTTACCATTCCCCAGGTGAGCTTCCATGGCTGGGGGGGGGGGGGCTTCAAACCCAGGCCTCTTGAGCTCTAGCCTGTCACTCTATCCATTATGCCACATGATGGGTATCTAAATCTAATTAGATCATCCAACAATGGCCAGAATAGACATAATGGTCACCTACTATGTAGCAACATATTATGTTATGAATGTTCCTTTACAGAGAGAGGGATTGCCAGAAACAAGTCCTGTTAATGCCTTGGGAAGCCATTAGCCAAATGTGGCAGATCATCTTCTCTTTTGATCAATGCTTCTCTCTTGTATGACACTAGAGAGCACTGGGGCAATCTTTGCGACCCTCTGCTTCATGAGCTAACCTGTGAAAAAGCCAGTGTGGTGTTGGTGGATAGGAAGTGTCGGTCTAGGCCAGTGATGGTGAACCTTTTAGAGACCGAGTGCCCAAACTGTGATTCAAAACCCACTAATTCTTCGCAAAAAGTGCCAATACAGCAATTTAACCTGAATACAGGTGGCTGTGAAGGGGCAATGTCAGGTGCCCACAGAAAGGGCTCTGAGTGCCTCCTTTGGCACCTGTGCCATTGGTTCGCCAACCCTGGTTTAGGCCTTGGGCGACCTGGGTTCAAATTCCCTCTCAGTCTTGGAAACACAGCAGGGTTTGGCAATCATAAATCTCTCCTTCAGGATCTCACACACTCTGAAAACACTATCAGGACTGCTGTAAGTCAGAAGCGACTTGCCAGCTCGTAACAAATCTCCTGACTGGAACCCATGCGTGGCTGAGCTCCTTCTGGAGTGTACAGTCTAAAGCCCACTCATCTTGTCTTGGGAGAGAGTTGTGCACCCTACTACACAGTTAACTAACCTGACTTCTGAACCCAGGCATGTCTTACAGAGTTGTCCTCGTAACAATAGCCAAATTTCACACATGCTAGCTTTGAAGTATTTCCTAAGGGAGTGATCATAAACAGAGATGGGAAAGGCCAAAAAAGCAGTTTTTGGATTGGTCAAATAACAACAGCCCATCTCTGGTCCTAGGATGAGCTTTCATAGGACTGCGGCTTTTCCATGGTCTTTCTCACTGCGATTGCTCTTGTAGTGCAGCGGCAAGGCTCTTGTTTTGTTCTGTTTTGCAAAAACAGCCATTGTCCTCCTGGCCATGGGCCAATGTGGATGCAGTTCTGTGTGTTTAGCAAAATAAGGCACCCACTATAACCTCCTTTTGCTTGAGGGTTTAAATTGACTACAGGGCCATGGTTAGTTGGAGTGGCCAAGTCGCTTGTCCCTCGAAGCCCCATGCAACATCCATTCCCACCTTTTCTCCTTGAAACATTACATCTAAGAAAAAAAGCTTTTTCTTTCTGCCTTTTTAAAAGCCTGGCTTCCCTTTTTCTTCTAAACTGTTTGTTTGGCACACAATGCCTTATGTTTTACCCTTTTAATGTCTGGGGGGGTTCCCCCTCCCTCCCACTCTTTTCAGTTTTAACAGAGTTTATTTTTTGCCTCAGGGAAAGAGCAATAGAGCAATCGGTCAATTTGGGTGTGGCTGACCATTTTCCTCTCAGTGCTTTTCAGCCACTGCTTCTGATTTAAGAAAGGGAACTTTTTTGCCCATTCTGTCCCTGGCAGAGTTGGCATGCTGGGGGAAAGCAGCTTTTCCATTCCCTCTTAGGCCACTGGAGTCACCTGAGATGCCACAGGTGGTACAACATCAGCTGAAGTAAAAACCCTACAGTAGATGTACTCACCTCTCTTCCCATAAGCTGAAGTCATCTATATGTAGATCACCCGCCCCATACACATACACCCTGTTTGTCCACACATCAACCTTGAGTCCAGGCTAAGAGAAACTGGCTGGCTAAAATCACTCAGTGAGAGTCAAAATTGACACTAGCTAGGGCTGGCCTACTAATTAAGCCTGGGTCATATGAGATTAACACATGTGGAGAGAGGTAAGGAGGATGCAGAGCAACACCTGCGTTTGAGTGCATGTCAGCCATTTCAGTTCAGTGCTGTGACCACCATTTTGGTGTATCTTTTTTGTCCAGCAAGGCATTGCTGGAGACAGAATACACACTCAGCGTGGGGCGGGTGGGTTCCTTATTTGCCAGAAGCAAAATACAAAGAGACTAAAGTGAACCTTTTTAGAAGCATCTTTTAATTGTTGGCGCCTTGAGTCAAATCTTCAGTTGTGGTGCCTCATATAGTTCTGCTAGACACTAAGGCAAGATCAGATGAAGGGTAGTCCCCATAGCTTGAACCCATTAGACTCCCTTGGCTCCAACATTCATAGCAGGAAAAAAAATTCCTCCCAAAAGAACAGAAGAAAAAGAAAAGGTTGACTGCTTTTGGAAAAACTCCCCAGACACCAAGTTGATCACTTGGGGGAACCCATAAACATATTACATTGTTACCTTGTATAAAGGAATTAATTTGTTCCAAATGAAATTGTTAAGCAAATTTTCCTTTCTACAAGTTTTCCATTGGAATGCATTGAAAACGGAATAATCCCCAATCGTGACCATTTTTATGTTGTATGGATTCGCCCCATAAGCGATTCTGTTAAGCAAATTTCCCCTATCTCCGGAATTTTTTATGTTGCACAGATTTTGTTATACAAACCATTTGTTATATGAGGGTCCACTGTACCTACGTTATCCTTCAGTAGTACCATGGCTCAGTGGAAACCTGAACCTGGATCTCCCCAACATTCTAACTACCACATCACATGGATTACATCACACATCACCTTTCACATAGTGACATTTTTCAGCTGAGGTGTGTGTGTGTGAGGTGGGGGGAGTGATAGATATACCTCTGACCATTCCCACTCAGCATTCTCTCTAACTCTCTTCCATAGCAACTTTTTAAGCAGAGGCTGGATGGCCATCTGTCAAAGGGGGGTGTTACTGTGATGGGAGTTCCTGCATGGCAGGGGGTTGGACTTGGACGGCCCTCGAGGTCTCTTCCAACTCTATGATTCTATCCTCTTGTGATAGAGCACTGATGATATGCCACCTGCGTTCATGCTCATTTGCTCATTAGTACTGCCCTGGGCAGCTCTCTCTTGCCTCACTGTTGTTTTTCCAGCATGGCACAAAGACAATGTTGTCTGGGGCGGCATGATGTTGGCGCATTCTGCTGCTCTGTCCATATGACTCATGCCGGTGCAGCCACTGCCATCATCCCGACATTACAGAACTTGTGGGGGGGGGGGGGATAAACAGAGGCATGCAGAAAACTAAGCAAATGGAGCTGGATATTTTAGGAGAGGGTGGTAGGTGTCATCAGATTCAACCCCTGCCCTCTAAGTGAACCTTCTCCTCTCAGGTACAGAGGCGAGACACGGGTCCCATTGCCAATGTTGAAGTACATGGAATCAGGAAGAGCCTCTCTTGTCCTTCGCCGTAGCAGAAAAAAATACTTTGGACCAACACTGGGAAGGCTACTGTTGAGGCGATGATGATGGCCCACCATGGTGAGGTAGTCTTGGAGCTAGAAATCTGGACTAGGACTGCTGAGCTCCAATCCCCACAGAGTCATGAAGTTCAGAGGAGAACCTTGTAACAGTACCTTTCAACCTAAAATATGTCCCATCAGAAAACTGGGGGAAAGCATCTCTGTGAGAAAGAGAACAGATGTATTCTCTTGTTTAATTCCGTGTGCCCATTTTCTGCTAATATTCTTATATATGTTGTCATCAGCCCAAGGGCAGCTCCTGGGTTGGCAGAAGGGGTATCCTACCTACCCTGAAATTTGGGTGGGACTCTTACAACTTTTCTCTTGAGAATAGTTAATCCAAGTGTATTTTAACAACATGCCCCATTTAATTCCCACTTATGGCAACCCATCCAAAATTCTGGAGGTATCAAGTTCTCAGACGTTGCTGCCCCATTCCCTTCTTCTGGGAGTGCTCTGGTGCCACGCAGCATGCCCAAGGCTACACAGACAGGCTCTTCTCCTGTGATGCAGTGTGGAATCACGCCTCAACCCCATCCTCTAGTTCTGTGGTCAGATACTTAATTCAACAAGCTACTCTCTTTATATCCCCTACTTTGTTGATTCCATCAATTCAATTCAAGGTGCTGACCTTGACCTACAAAGCACTGTACCACCTGGGTCCTAGCTACCTCAAAGATCAAATCTCACAGTATGAACCGACTCAGGTGTTATGGTCATCAGGTGAGGCCTTTATCTCCATCTCACCACCTTCACAGGCACATCTTGTGGGAACCCATGAAAGGACCTTCTCGGCTGTGGCACCCAGACTCTGGAGCTTCCTCCCACTGGAGGCCAGGACTGCCTCATCTCTGTTGTCCTTCCAGAAACAGAAGACCTTTCTCTTCAGGCAAGCTTTCCCTGAATGATGGACTACCATTATGTGTTTTTATATGAATCTATAGGATCACATAGACTTTGTGTTTATAGCTACCATTCTTATAACCTTGTAGCTTTAATGTAATGTTGTCTATTATGCTGTAAGATGTCCCTCAGTTCCTTGTTCTCAATACTTGAACATGTCTTAAATTTACTAGACTGTATATTATCCCTCATTACTGTAAGCCACCTTGGGTCCTTTTCCAGTGGAGAAAGGCAGGGTAAAGATACTCTCAAATAAATAAATAAAATCATTCTCAAAATGGTATTGTCCCTACTGTCTTCCAAACTATATCGGAGGTGCGAAGCCATTATTCACAAATGTGTTGTGTACATGTTAGAGAACCATAGGCCATTACAGTACAGTACTTGTTTAGGCAAATTAAGAGAGGAAACTCAAATTACAGATCTTAAATCTAGCAATACTTGTGCATTTAGCAAATTTCTGAAGTAACTGTGTACACATCTGAACTGTTTCTAGGATGTACTCAGAAGCTGGGTTCAAAACACGAATAAAAACCAAACATCAGACAAACCAGTTCATTTGAGTGAAGCTTTCAAGAATAATACTCACCCCAAACCAAAACTAAAGCAAAACTAAAGTATTCTTATAGATTTAAGACAACTAATAATTCAATTCAGTTGGAGTCTTCACAGATTACAAAATTTTTACAATCATTGTTCGCTGACTGTATTCCAGGAATGCCCATGCAAAAATAAAATTATACTGTAACTCTAAAAGGATCCGAAAAGAAGCCAGAACACCAGCCTGAAGATGACGAGTGAGACCTCGTCGAAACGTCGCCAAAACAACCAGATTTCTACACGGGAAGAAACCCGAATCCACCCTAACATGCATACCTATACCCGTGAAAATCTACGAAAACATATATATATA
>JAHTLZ010003542.1:3177427-3214206 GCA_023846285.1 Phrynocephalus versicolor
TCTTAAGAACCGAATCCAGAACCTACGGAACAATTCCTATTCTACTGAAGAGGATAAACATGAACATAAGATCTGGATTTCTACCCACTGTGAAACTACAGCTGCACCCAGCCGGGGGGGGATGTGGGATTGGAACAAGGTTCCAATCTAATCAGTCAACATGCATAGGATAAGGCTGCATTTAAAGGGGGGGAAAGTCGCGATCAGTTTTCAGCAGGCATCTTAGTGTCTGAAAAATTTGTTGCCGCATAAGGTTTTATTAGGCTTTCATAAATGTGTTCAACTTTAAGATGCTAAATGACACTTTATTATAGCTTCTGCTGCAAGTGACTAATAGCAGTTAACCTCTGAAAGTAAGCACGCCTATGTATCAACCAAGATATTAATGAAGCAGCAGCAGCGTTGCCTCGGGGAGAAAGATGGTTTTTGGGAGGGAACTACTGCATTCATTTCACTGGCCCACTAATCAAATATTATGGGTACTGCCTGGGCCATGATATAATCTATTTAACAATGAATTATAGGCAGTTGTCCCGGGAAATGAGAGCTTCAGGTCTTGGGTAAGCACACAATGGAGACGGAGGCTTTATCAGCAGACAGAGAGAGCTGCAGAGTAAACAGAAAACTTAAACCAGATTCATGCAGCAAAGCCATTTTAAAACAAGCCTTACGAGGAAAAAGAGGCGAAAATGATTTGTTCAGGATGAGAGTGAAGTACCGGTACAAGTTGGGTTTTCCAGACTGTTTCTTAGAACAGTTGGGAGCTGGGTGGTGGCAACGGTCTTTTAAGCCAAATAAATCAATAAATTATGTATAAATTTGGCATAAGATTTAATCCAACTCCACTGACTTTTAAGTGGCAGGGTTTCCAGGGCAAAACCACCTACCACCGGAGGACACTCTGTACAAATATGTTCCTAGATGCATTCCTGGAGGGTGGAGCAGTGGCAAACTGGCAAATACCTTTCCATTTGAAAACTCTTTTGTGTCACTCCCAACTTACGAGGAGCTGTGTGTAAACAGTTATTTGCAGAAAGGAAGGCTACACAAAATCATGTTTTTCAAAAAGCCCTACAAATTTAACTACCCAGCGAATGCCACACACGTTGAAAGATCAATTCACTCTTTATGCAGTTGACAAGTTAATTGCTGAATATTGACAGCCGCAAACCAGAGCGTATTTGAGAGTAAGCACCACTGAAGTAAATGGGATTCCCTTCTGAGTCAACCTACACAGGACCAGAGAGTAAGGCGATGCCTTAGGTGTATATCCCTAACTAAATAACCTGAGGGAACAGAAGAAACTGTTTCTTTTAAAGAAACTAGGTGGGATGCCAACCTCTGGTTAGGTTGAGTCACCGTGCCAACAGCTAAGAGTTCTTTTTTTCCAGAACACATCAATGTTGGCTCTGTTTACTTAGTGGAATTTTGGAGCTGAGAGTTATGATGATTCATACTTATTTCAATTTGGTGGCTGGAACATGAACAAAATGTTTTTTAGGCACTGAAAACTGGACATGTATGATCACTCTTGCAGGAGCCCTGAGCAAGTCCCCCTCTTTTCTCAACAGGTCGAAGGTCAACAACACCAGAACATGTGAAGCAATGATCAGAATGGTGCCTCTCAGCAGGAGCTGAATCAGCTTGGCTCACATCTGGTGGGATCACATGTGGGGCAGTGAATTTCAGAGGGGCCTGAGGCACCTCCCTAAGGAGAGGGGGAGGGGTGAGAGAGAGAATGAATGTGGGAAAGCAGAGGTAGTAGAGAGTGAACTGGAGACCAGAGAGCAAAAAAAATAAGATCTATAAGGGCAGATCCCTTACAGAAGGGGACAAGAGGTAGTGGCCTAGATTATTTCATTTATTTCTCACTTTTCTTCCGAAGACTAGCATGGTGGCTCTGATTTCTTCCCAATCCTGCACTTGAAAAACGAAGCAAAACAAGTTGAGGAGCCGTGTAGCCATCACAAAAACCAAATCCAAAATTAGAACAGGTGATACCTTTAGGCTACTAGAAAAATAACAAAAAAGTTGTTAATATTTTGAGGGCAAAAATCCTCTTTGTTGTGTCTTGGCCGACTGGAATTGGCCAGGTAAAACAGTGTTGTGGGTTATTTAGTCCTCCTTATGGGAGAGTTCCCTTTAACAGGAAATTGGGAGGAAGTTTGGCTGGGAGAGAATGCTTGTCTCCAGGTGTATTTAGGGTGGGTGTTAGTATGTGTATTTGCTCGTCTTATGTTGGAATAAACTGCTGTTTTATAGTACCTGGAGCTGGCGTTTTTCCTGTTGAACCCACCATATTACACTCTTCTTCAGAGCTGTACCAACACGTTAAAATATGGCAAAAGATGGAGTTGAGAGGAGTTATTTCTTGTATCTAAAGTCCTTGGCAAGATGGGCTTTGGCATTTGAAAAAAGTTGCCTTTTGGCACTCTAACTTCCAGATTCTCCCAATTGAAGTGTGTGGGGGGAGCTGTATCCCTCCAATGCCTATTCCAGGCTGTACCCCCTCCCCTTTTTACCCCCAAATCAACCACGCGGAGCAGCCTTCGTAGCCCAGAACAAGTCGAGGTAGGCGGGCAACGATTTGGAGAGGGTTCCAAAAGGCGCAAGGGTGGGTCCCATCGAGCTCTCTCGGAGGGGGCGATGAAGCAAGCACCCCCCTCCCTTAGCAAGCGACCCCCCCCTCGCCCGGCGGCCACTGACCTGGAAAATGAGCACCTTGAAGTGGTTGCGGCGCAAGAGCTGCGCGTGGTTCTGCTCGAGGCGCTTCACCTGCGCGCACTGGCGGTCCATGCGGTCGCGCACCTCGCGCGTGTGGGCGCTGACCTTGCGCGACTTCTCCAGCAGCTTGGCCACCGTGTTGCTGGTGGAGGTGTGGTGCTTGCACAGCTTGCTCAGGTCGCTCTGGATGCCTTTCACCGAGCCCTCCAGCTCGATCTGACGCTGCTCCATCTTCTGCTGCTTGTCCTGCACCGAGTCCAGCATGTGGACCAACTTGTCCAGCAAAGTCAGCACCGTGATGGCGTTGACCTGCTGCGAGCTGTCCCGGATCGGCTCCCCGGGAGCCGCCGGCTGCTGCTGCTGCTGCTGCTGCTGCAGGCTTGGGCTCCGGCTGCCCGAGGGCACCGGGCTGGGGCTGCTGTGAGGCTCCAAAGGCCCATCGGCGGCGGCGGCGGCGGGCGAAACGTAGGCGCTGCTCTTTTCGGCTTGCACCCCGTCCTCCCCCATCGCGGGTGCCTGGCGAGGGCCCCGGTCGCGCCGCGGTCGCTGGCTTCTCGGGCCCTCCGGAGGGGAGGGGATAGCGGAGCCCCGGAGATCGGCCGGCCGGCTCGCAAAGGTTTCCTGGCTCGAAGCCTGCCTGAGCACACCCGGGCGGCTGAGGAAAACGAGGGGGGAAACTTGCTTGGGACGCGCCCGCCTTTCCTTTCCGATCCTCCCCGTCCAAGGAGGGAGGCGCGCCGGGAAATCTGGAAGGCACCAGGCCGCCTGGGCTCTTTCCCTCCAAGAAGTTTAACTTTCCTTTCTCCCCCTCCTTCTCTTCCTCCCTCGCCCTCTTCGCTTTATGAGTGGAATGTCATATTTCCTTCATGACTTCATTGGCAAGGGCGGGGAAAACACACACACGCAGGCACACGCGCAACACACAATACCCGCAGGCCGAGGGAAGGCCCGCTCCAGCCCCTAGTGCTAGGCACCCATTGGCTGGAAGAGGCTGTAAACTTTTCAACTGGCGTCTCTGCCGCCGATCGGACACGAGGGACTCCCCTCCCGAAGTTTCTCTGCCCCCCGCCTGCATTTTTTAAAAACATGATTTTAATGGAAAGAGAACCGATTGCGTTTGTCCTGTGTCTGGATGAAAGGAAGGAAATGGCAGGGAAACAACAACAGCTTGAGAACATCGCATTCGTATTGTGTAGGCTAGAGAAACATTTGGAGATTTCTTGTTGTTGCTGTTTTAAGGAAGGGCGTGTTTTGGGGTATTTATAGCTTTCATGGATCCAGAGAGCACAGGAACTTGGCAGAAGGGTGTTCAAGTCATTGGGCCGCCTGAGGTGGAACAGCAATCGGTGCTCCACCTGTGTGCCCAGGTCTGGATCCATGGTGTAGCATAGTCACAGGCAGACACAGGCCTCTTCTGCCCAGGCCTGGCAGCAAAAATAGAGTAACAGCAAAATTGCAACCTGCCTTCTCTTTCAGGACATTTGAAATCTGTGGCCTGAGGCAGCTTTCCTACTTTGTCTATGAGTAGAACCTAGCCCCTGGCACACTGGGTGCCACTGCCTTATTTGCAAAAGTTTATGGAGATGCAGAGGTTGTCATTTTCCACTTTGAATTTCCAGGTTTTCATATTTGCAAAATGTTATGTTGTCATTTTCCACTATGAATTTCCAGGTTTTGTATACTAATGATAACCTGGAAATTCAATGTGGAAAATGACAACATCTGGATCTCCATAAAATTTTGCAAATAAGGCAGTAAAAATACTCTCTCTCTCTCTCTCTTTCTCTCTCTTTCTCTCTCTCCTCCCCTGCCCACTTACCGCCAGAAACCCAGAGGACATTTCCACACTGAGACCTCTGTGCAATAGCAATAAAAAGGCACTTTAATTAGTAAGTGCTATGATGCGGGTGTGCCCTTACAGAACAGTATCAGCTAGTAGACTGAGCAGAGGTCCTCAGTTCTGTAGTTAGGAGAGGACACCTCTACAAGTTGGATTTTTTTGCTTACTAGATTTCTTTCCTGGTAAATAAATAGGTGAAAGGAGCAGTGGAAAAGTTTCATGAGTGGAGAGCAATGCCCTGTAAAGTGTGCCTGAATTGCGGTGAATTTCTGTGCATGAGAACAGGTGATGGGGTGACTAACAACTTGGCCTGGAAGTGCCCTGAGGAAACAAAAACATAATAGCTGCCCAGCCCCTTTTGATGGATAGTATTTGGGGAGAGAGGCCTCCTGGAGGATAATTTTTAAAGAATGCCTTAAAAGCTCACAACAACTATGCCTTAAGTATTAAAAGCAAGTTGGAATTTAAAGTGGCTTGCGTGAATTTACCTCACTGAAAAAAAGACCAGAGAAGCAGCACTTATGATTGCATTTCCTGAGGCAGTCTTCATTAGTGCACCCCTCTGTTGCAGACACCAAAAGCAAAGGTTGTATGCAGACTCCCTAAGAAAGAGCTTGTGGGAGGATGGGAAGTCACGTATTCCAGCTTTAGCCCTGGATCTAAGAACATAAGAACATAGGAACATAAGAAGAGCCATGCTGGGTCAGGCCAAAGGCCCATCGAGTCCGGCTTCCTGTATTTCACAGTGGCCCCACCAGATGCGTCCGGGAGTACATGAGACTAGATATCTGTCTCCTGATACCATTCCCCTGCATCTGGCCCTTGAAGTACCCTGGTTTTAAGCCTGCAGATTACACATCTCCCTCATGGTTTGTAACCTGTGATGGACTTTTCCTCCAGGAATCTGTCCAATCCCCCTTTGAAGGCATCCAGGCTAGACGCCATCACCACATCTTGTGGCAGGGAGTTCCTCAGACCAACAACACGCTGGGTAAAAAAAAAAAAATTCTTTTGTCTGTTCTCACTCTCCCAACCCACAGTTTGAGTGGATGTTCCCTAGTTTTGGTATTTTATGAGAGGGAAAAGAGTGTCCCTCTATCCACTTGACTAATGCCCTGCATTATTTTGTACGTCTCCATCATATCCCCCTATTCAGTTTGAAAAACTCCTATTTAATGAAGGTGAGATGTTTTACTTCTGTACCCATGATTCAGAATGCCAGGAAATGGCCTGATATTACAGTACTGTATGGTGCCCATGTTGCCAGAAGAGACAAGGATGCTGCAGTTTATATAGCAAAGGGCAGCCTGAATGTTGAAAAAAAACAAGGTGCTCTACAACAGTGGTCCCTAGCCTTGGGTGCCCAGATGTTCTTGGACAACAGCTCCCAAGAATCCTGGCTAGCAGAGTGTGGGGACCTAAGACTAGGAACATCTGGGGACCCAAGTTTGGGGACCAGAAGTCTATAGGATATCCTTTTCTGCTCACTTACCATCCATTGAAAAACAGCCTTGCCAATTGCTTTGTGCTTGGGTGAGAAGTAGTTAACTGATGGGAAAAAAGGAGTCAGCTTCTGGGATTTTCCCTTGTGTGAAGTCACTTTGTGAATGGAAGAGTTAGTATTTCGCTCTCTGAAGATTGGATTCTTTCCAAATTAAAAAAAAAAAACCCTGGGACTAACCATTCTTTTTCAAGGTAGGTCTTTTCAATATAGCTAGAACATAAGAACAGCCTTGCTAGAACAGGCCACAGCCTATCCAGTCCAGCATTCTGTCACATAAAGTGGCTCACCATTTGCTTCAGGGTATTCCCAAGCAGATGTCTTCACCTGCTTATGATTCCCTGCAAATGGTATTGAGAGATATTCTGCCTCTCTCTCCAACCCGGAGGTTTTTCTTAGGCATCCATAATGATGGCCATTGATACCCCTGTTCTCCATGAACTTGTCTAATCCTTTTTTATAGCTGTCAAGGCTGACAGCTGCCATCACTTTTTCTGGCAGGGAGTCCCACAGACCAGTGATCCTCTGGTTGAAAAGGTAGTTTCTCTTATTTGTTTGAGATCTAGCACCCAAAAGTTTCATGGAGTGTCCCTTAGTTCTAGTGTTGTGCGATAGAGAAAACAGCTTTTCCTTATCAAATTTGTCTGCACCGTATATGATTTTATAAACTTCAATCAGGTGACCTCTTAGACGCTGTTGTTCAAGGCTGAAGAGGCCCAGCCATTGTAGCCTTAGATGGTAAGGAAGGTGTTCCAGTCCCCTAATTATTCTGGTTGCCCTCCTCTGCACTTTTTCCAGTTCCATTATATCCTTCTGGGGGTATAGTGACCAGAATAATACACACTTCCAGATGGGGCCTCATCATAGATTTATAAAGAGGCAAAATGACACTTGCTGACTTATTTTCTATACCCTTCCTAATGATCCCTAGCATTGAGTTTGCTTTTTTCACACCTTCATTGAGCTGCCCACCAGGACACCAAGGCCCTTTTCCTGCTTTGTTCCAGAGAGTTCAGACCCCATCAGTTTATAAATGTAATTGGGTCCCCCCCCCAACTGCATCACTTTGCTCTTACTATTGTTGAAGTTCATTTGCCACTGGTTTGCCCACTTCCCCAGTGTCAAGAGATCCCTCTGGAGCTCCTCACAATCTCTCCCAGTTTTTACTACCCTGTATAATTTAGTGTTGTTGGCAAATGTGGCTACCTTGCTATTTGCTCCTACTTCTAGATCATTTATGAAGAGGTTGAAAAGCAGGGGTCCCAGTACTGGACCTTAGGGGACCCCACTCTTTACCTCCCTCCACTTGGAGAAGTGTCAGTTTAGTGCTACCCTCTGTTTCCTGTCCCTTAGCTAATTGCTGATGCAGGACAAAGCCTGTCCCTTTATTCCATGACTGGCAAGTTTATTCAAGAGCCTTTGATGTGGGACCTTGTCTAAAGCCTTCTGAAAGTCCAGATAAACAATGTCAACTGGATCTTCCTTATCCACATGCTTGTTGACACTCTCAAAAAATTCCAACAAATTAGTGAGATATGATTTGCCCTAACAAAAGCCATGTTGGCTCTCCTTCAGCGGCTCCTTCTCTTTTACATGCTTATCAATTTTATCTTTTAGGATGGTCTCCATCACTTTGCCTGGGACACATATCAAACTGATTGGTTGGTAATTTCCTGGATCACCTCTGCATCCTTTTTTGAAGATCGATATTACATTCACTACCAGTATTCAGGCACAAAGCCTGATTTGAGGGAAAATTATATATTTTGGCTAGGACATCAGCAATTTAATCTTTAAGTTCATTAAGAACTTGTGGATGGATGGCATCTGGTCCTGGTGATTTGTTAGCATTTAGTTTAACAAGACATGCAAGGACCTCCTCCCTGGTTATTTCTATCTGGCTTAATTCTTTGGTTTCCCTCCCTATGAAGATAGGCTCTGTTTTGGGCATGTGGTCTCTGTATTCTGTGAATACTGAAGCAAATAATTCATTGAGTCTCTCTGCAATCTCTGTTTCCTCTTTAACAATCCCTTGCCTTCCATTATCATCTAATGGTCCAATGGGCTTCCTAGTTAGGTTCTTACTTCTAATGTACTTAAAGAAGTCCTTGTTATTTCTTTGAGAGTTTTTAGCTATACGCTTCTCAGAGTCTTGCTTTGCTTTCCTGATTGTTGCCTTGCATTTGTTCTGCCAGAATTTATGTTTCTGCCTGTTGTCCTCATTTGGACAAGCCTTCCATCTTCCAAATGAGCGTTTCTTGCTTTTGATCACTTCCCAAACAGCTCCTGTAAGCCACATCGGAATCCTCTTGGACCTGGCAGTGCCCCCTTTCCTTTTGGTTATGCATTCCAATTGGGAATTTGTTATGGTTTTTGTGAGCAGCCTCCATACCTCTTTCAGCTTCTTCTTTACTAGTTTCTTCATCTTTGGGAAATTTCCTTGTTGAAAATTTAAGATATCTGTGTTATATTTTATCAGTGATTCGCAGTCTATGATTAAGATAAAAGTACTGTAATTGTGCTGTGGTCACTGTTCCCTGTTGAATCAGCCACATTACCATTTTGCACCAGGTCCTGTGTATTACTCAGGGTCAAGTCAAGGATTCTTGTACCTCTAGCTGGGTCTTCAACCATCTGTTCCAGGGAACAATCATTTAGTACTGTTCTTTGTCTCTTTATCATGTGCTGAACAACAGTTCGCCCAGTCTATGTGAGGGTAATTGAAGTCCCCCATTATAATCAGGCTTCCCTTCTTGGATGCCTCCCTTACAACACTCTCCAGCTGCCAGTCTCCCTTGGGGGCTTGGGTCGGAGGCCAACAGCATATGCTTACAGTTAGACCATCCTTGTGGCCTGCTACTCTTACCCACAGAGTTTCCAATGGTGACTCCAAATCACCTAGATATTTCAATTCATACTATTTTATCACTTCTTTGACATACAAGGCTGCACCACCTCCCATTTGCCCCTTCCTGTCCTTCCTGTACAGTTTATGGCCTGGGATAACTGTATCCCATTGGCTATCATTCATCCACCAGGTTTCAGTGATACCAATAATATTAATATTTTTATCTACTGCTAAGCATTCTAGCTCCCCTATTTTGTTCCGGAGGCTTCTGCCATCTGCATACAAGCATTTATAGATGCTTTTCTGATGCAGTCTTTTGAGCCCAGTTGCATCATTAGCCTGCCTCTTGCATCCTTCTGCTGGAGTGCTGGTGACTAGCTCCTCACTCTGCTCAGTAATTTTGCATCCTCCTCACTACTCAAGTAGACACTTTCCCGAACCGGATGCTGCCCAGCTCCTGTCGGCCTTCCCCCAGAATGAACTCTTTCCAAGCTGCGAATAACCATGCTTGTAATATTTTGTTTAGTGTAGAAGGAGATGAAGCTCCTTTTTATGGGTGGTTGAAGAATTTTGCATACTTGTACACCTTTACATTTGACAAAGAAAGCACCTGAGCTTTTCAGATTAAGATTCCATGTCACTTTTATTTTAAATTTTATTTTTATTTATTTTATATTATTTTAAATTTTAAAATCTGAATGCAGAAGAAAGCAAAACTAGCCCATTGTCTCATTCTTAGGCAAGAACCAGATTGAGGGTCAGGGGGAAAATACCTAGATATTTGTTCTGGGATTGTGTGCAGTGCAAATACAAAAGGATCTAAAAAATCCTTTTTGTTTTACTTTTGTTGTTTATTTGAATTGAAATATTTAGGGGCACCTTTTTGATTAGAAATACTCAACTGGCAAGGCAAATCAGCATATCTCCTCTTGCTACGCCTTTTCCTTGCATTTGGTCTCTTGTGAATTTGATTGGGTTGTTGTTGGTAAGTTTTTATGTGTTTGAATTACATATTGTTGATACTTTTGCTAATATTTGCTTACTTACTAACTGGCTTGCTTGCTTGCTTGTGTGTGTGTGTGTTGTGTCGTTTTTAAAAAATTAAACATTTCTGTCTTATTCATGGTAGGGTCTCTTTAAAATTCAACAGCCAATACAATTCTAATTGATTTATTTCACTTAGCATCACTGTTATTGCTTTTCCTGTTTTGTGGAAACAAAGGAAGTCTGAACTCTGACTCTTTAGACACTTGAGAGGGCATAGATCTGAGTGGCATATGCTGTATTGAAATAGCTGCTCTGCTTGTTTTGTCAGATTTCTGCAGAAGAATCTGGTTCTGGGTGGTATTTTTATGCTTATTTTGCAGTTGCCCTTGAGGCTGGTGTGAGGTTAGAAGGAACAATCCCTTTAGGGGACTTCCTTGGACGAATACAAAGGAGTTTCCACCAATTGCCATCTTCATAGCAGGGAAGTAGCATCCCTTCTTCATTAGCCTGCAAAGGTCATGGCCAAAGATCTCATTTATTCAAAAGAAACTGCATCTTCCTTTCTTCCTACCCTGGTGGTGACAAAGTCATGTGATACTGGAGGATAATCTTTAGCAAGAGACATGTTGACATGTGTCTGTCTGTGGTCATATGTAGCAAGCGGTAACTGCTTAAAGCACGAGGGTCAAAAGCCATTCACACAACAGCAGTCAAGCAGCTGTTGGTAGCTTGCCTTTGGTGGAACAGGTTGCGTGACCAGTTCCCTGGATTTCACCACCAGTGCATGACCAGGACAGCCAACTGGAGGGATTAAAAGGCTGGCATCCAGCTGGATCCTTCCCTGAGTGTTATTGTGTTGTTGTTTCTTTGTGTGCATCCTCTAATTTCCAATCTGGCATCCTCTCATGCCTGGCGACTGCAGGATTCAGATCCAAGATCTGGAAGCTGGTCTTAAATATGATATGCGACAGGGCTGACTTGTGCTGGGAAGGAGCGAAGCATGACACACATATACAGTGGTGCCTCGGATAACGATGGTAATTCGTTCTCCGAGGTTAGTTGTTATCCAAAACACGTCGTTATCCGAAACGCAGTTTCCCATAGGAATGAATGCACTTTAAAGGTACAGATGCAATTTCACCTGGGATAACTTTTTAACTGATACATGCTGGAAGTTCATTATCTGAGGCATTCC
This sequence comes from Phrynocephalus versicolor, assembly GCA_023846285.1. Classification (NCBI taxonomy): domain Eukaryota; kingdom Metazoa; phylum Chordata; class Lepidosauria; order Squamata; family Agamidae; genus Phrynocephalus; species Phrynocephalus versicolor. The sequence continues at coordinate 3,188,523 of JAHTLZ010003542.1, forward strand.
ATAGGGGAAATTCGTTATCCTAGGCAGCCCATAGAAAGATTCGTTATCCGAGGCAGCCCATAGAGAAAATTCGTTATCAGAGACAACCCTATACCCGGAAATTTGCAGTTGTTATCCAAATTATTCCTTATCCGGGGCAGTTGTTATCCAAGGTACCACTGTAGATGTCTTAGCTCTGAGCTTTCGTACTAACTTTAAAGCGGTGGTTCTCAGCCTGTGGGTGCCCAGCTGGACAGGATTTCTGGGAGTTGCAGTCCAGGAGCATCTGGGCACCCACAAGTTGAGAACCACTGCTTTAAAGGCACCCCAGATGCTTAATAACAAAAAGTTTCTCCTCCGGTGCTGCTCACCCTGAGATTTGCTTTCCTGCCTGAAAACCCAGAGAGGCATAGTAATTCTCTGAGACTTCAACCACTGCCCCAGCGCATGCTGAAGCAACTGGCATGTCTCTGACTGAACCAGACAAGTGAGACACATCATGTACAGAGGCCAGTAAAATGGGGGTGGCTGTGCAAGCCGGAGGCTGAGCGAATAGTGTTATATCTGCCTATAGGGATGGCACATTGGCCAGCCTTGTTCATTAAATAAGAAACGTCAAAAATTCCTTCTTGCGAAGGGTGTGGCCCTGCTGTTTGGGCAGGTGAACATTCGTCACCCTGAGTCCTAAGATTCCTCCCAGGATTCCTTTAGTTTGCTATCCAACCTCTCTTGCCTGGCAGAGATGGGGCCATAAGGCTTCTGTTCCACGAAGGAGATCGGAGAGCAAATGAGATGTACTCTGGTTGGGTCTGCCTCTGTTGAGGCTGCCCTCTGCAATCCCTCAGCCACCACCGTTTCCTCAGCCTGCTGTAGACTTTGATGGCCCCTGAGTCCTTGCTTGGTGCAGTCATGTCCCGGGGCTCAAGCATCTGCAAAGGATAGCTGTCCAGGCTATGCCGGAGGGCCTTGAGTGAAAAACAGCCTGCTGTTTTACAAAGCAAATGATATTCCCTTGTCGGGCTGTGGTTACCATCATTGAAACCTGCGTTTGTCTGCTGTAACCCTGCTAGACACCTCTGGGAAAACAGCACAGAACACATCTCTGTGCTGGTGATGGGGGCAGCACTATCAACCTTCTCCAAGCCAAACACACTCATTTTCTTCAACCTTCTCTTCTATGTGACTTCTCTTCTATTGACTTCTCTTCTATTGCTGCTGAACCCCTTTGTTGCCCTCCATTTAAACTATTCCAAGTTATCTGCGACCTTCTTAAAATGAGGGGTATTGGAATAGCAACCTTCACATCACCTCTTTCAGAGGTTTTGATCGGAGGGACTTTGGGTGAATGTCTAACCCAAGAATGGCCTATTCGTTATCTGTGCGTCTCCAATTCTTTTCCCCATCTTTGTTTACCTCAGTCAGGGTTCCGTGTCTCTTTAGCAGCTGTATTGGGGTTCTGAGCGTTTATGTAACTAGTCAGTTAGCGAAACTAACAATGGACTACCTAACCATTTGAGGAACTGTACTATGTAAGAGATCAATAACAAAATACCAGAACTAGGGGACATCCACTCAAATTGAGGGCTGGGAGAGTAAGAACAGACAAAAGAAAATATTTTTTCACTCAGCGCGTTGTTAGTCTGTGGAACTCCCTGCCACAGGATGTGGTGATGGCATCTGGCCTGGATGCCTTCAAAAGGGGATTGAACAGATTCCTCGAGGAAAAGTCCATCCCAGGTTACAAACCATGATAGTGATGTGTCATCTCCAGTCTTAAAACCGGGGTCCTTCAAGGGCCAGATGCAGGGGAGTGGTATCAGGAGACAGATATCTAGTCTCGTGCGCTCCCAGACGCATCTGGTGGGGCCACTGTGAGATACAGCAAGCTGGATTAGATGGGCGTTTGGCCTGAGCCAGCATGGCTCTTCTTATGTTCTTATGCTAATTCTGTTTGTATTTTTATTCTGAAATGAAGATTTCCATAAGTGAAAGAGAAACATTTTATTCTGCCTAAACATCAGAGACTTTGATTAAAAATATTGAGTGTTATGCCAGATGAGGTAAACTGAAGGAAATGTACAGTAACTAAAACTAAATACAGTATACTGTGCAATAATAGGTGGTATATGGTGTATTTGAGGGAGGCTTGTAGTTAGTGTTTGGATTCGGCATCTCCATCCCCGCTACGTAGTTGGAGGTTTTTAAACTAGCAATCTTCACATACCCTGCCCAATAAGGGGCTGGTTTTAAAATTAACCAGAAGACAATGTTTTTTTTAAGGGGGTGGGGGAATTTACAATCAGCCTTCAGGATACATTGACCCAGAGTACAGCTAGCTAACTAAAGTCATGTGCTAGAAGAAAAGGTAATTTTTGGACTACATTTCCCAGAATCCACTAACTACTGTAGCCTGAAATTGACCTGCCTCGGGGAATCTGAGGGTTGAAGTTCCAAAAACTATTTGTTCCAAATTCTTTGGGGTATGTTTAAGATGCCTCAGAAACATATCACAGATTAGCTGTTTGATTGTGGAACACAATTTATGTAAGCAAACTATCACAACAGAAATTATGGTTTCCTCTCACTTGACACAAAGGCATGTTTAAACAGAAAACAATGGAACCCTGGCACTTAGTATGGTGACCTTGTGTTCAATGTTGATTCTTTATTGTGTCATTCTAAGAAGGGAAGTAAGAACTTCCATATTTTTCCAGTGTAGCAGGGAACGGTTAGCCAGAGATTAGTACTAACTTACCTCATCTTTATTCTCATTTCCTCATCTCTCTTCATCCTTGTCACCCGCATGCCTAAAGTTTTCCAAATGAACATATCGAGGTGACTGCTTGTTTCTGATTAAAGTGGGTGCCCTAAACTTAAGGTTGTTCCTGTTCAGAGTAATAGAGAGAATATCTAATTTCAAGCAACATGCCGTCTAGGCTTTGCTCTGGAAACTTGAATGTCAATAGAAGAATGAGTCTTCAACATTCATTTTGCCTGAGCACATCACCAAACCCTTCTGAGATGTTGGATTGAAAACTCAGTGGCTGAAGTCCAGTGGCAAGTTGCAACTCTCAATGGAACTTCCATGAGTGTTGACCCACCAAAATCCCCACTGTATTAATGGGCTCACTTGAGTTGAAAGTTAATGCTGGATTTCAGCCAAACGCTATCCGGTGATCTAGTGCCTTTCTAAAGCAAAGCAAAAAAAAGAAGTTCTGCTTATATACCGCCCCATAGTGCTTACAGCACTCTCTGGACGATTTGCAGTTTAATTTTGCAGGCTATACATTGCCCTTGCAGCAAGCTGGGTACTCATTTTATCGACCTCGGAAGGATGGAAGGCTGAGTCAACCATGAGCCTGCTACCTGGATTGAACCCCAGGTCGTGCGCACAGTTTTAGCTGCAGTACAGGCTTTTAACCACTGCACCATAGGTGTGTATTTGTGTATAGTGATAGGAACCTGAACTGTGCTGATGTTTCTCTCTGATTTGTAACATCCATGTTTGTAAAATGGATTCCTGTGTTGAATTCATGGATATTCATGTACATAGATGTTTGGTCAGCCATTATTTCAAACAAACTCTGCTGGTTTAATATCAGAATGAGTTCCCAGTATTAATACTGGTTATTCTCTTAAGGCGGTGGTTCTCAAACTTCACCATCTTTGATTCCCCAAATAAATTTTGAATGTTAATTCCCAGAAGACTTAGACATTTAGCCAGCAGTCAGGGATTCTGGGGCACCCCTAGAATTCCAGAGATTGAGAATCTCTTTTCTAAGTAGCCCACAATCATCTGAAGCCATAACTGTTCTCTCTGTTTCTCTCCCTCCTTCCTTCCCCTCAAGGATAACCCCAGAGTTCTGTAACCAGTATGGCCAAATGCTAAAGGGTTGTATTCAAGCACAAAAAAAAAGCCATTCCCCCAGCCTGGTTCTGATACGTGGATGACACAATCATAATTTGGAACCACAATGAAGATAAACTGGAAGAATTTCTAAACTACTTCAACAATATCCTACCAAATACAGACTTACAGTTGCTTCGACAACCGAATAATTTCTTTTACGAACTCTGCTCTCCACTCTGCAGGACAGCTGACTTTGGCAGATCCAACCTGTCAAAGTCACCTATCATGTGAAGCAGAGAGCAGTGTTTGCTGCCCATCACCATCTCCTCCTCGTCCTTGGTTGCTTCCATCTCTGCAAAAGAAATGGAAGCAACCAAGAAGGAGGAGAAGGTGGCCATTGCACCTCCCTTCCAAGCCACCCGGGCTGGGTTACCTCGGGGTACATGGAGGTAAGCACTTCCCCTGCAAGGTACCTGGGCTGGGTGAAGATCGCAGGGAAAAATAAAAAAGGAACCGCCCCCAAAAAGACCCAAAAGACAAAAGGAGAAATATGTAAAAAATTAATGCAGGAATGCACTTTCTTCCCATGTGGTTTCTTCACTTAACCACTCGATGTTGCTGCTCCCGGATCTTCCTGTGATAGGCCCCATGCAGCTAGTAAGTGTTTTCCTTCTTCTGGAGAATAAATTTAATGAAGGATCCCATCCTTCCAAATCTTGATGAATACTGGATAGCCCCAGATGTACTTCAAGTTGTTTTTTATGAGAACTGCAGTCACGGGCCGCATATTTTTTCTCCACTGAGATGTTGCATAAGAAAGATCTTGATACACTTGAATAGAAGTGCCATTATAAGAGAGAAGTTCTTGCTTAGATCTTATCACCTTCAAAAATTCTTCTTTTTTTGCATAGTTAAAACATTTCAGTATTATGGGCCTATGTTGAATTTGGGGGCTGCCCAGAAGGTGAATTCTCTCAACATCTTCCTCTCTTACAAACTGTGACTTCATAATTGTATTTATCCAGGAAATCACCTCTTCTTTAAGATTGTCTCTTTTCTTTAGTGCAAAGTTCATAATCTTGAGATTGGTGCGTCTAGAACTATCTTCAAGGTAGATTAATTTCTTATTTATTTCCTCCAAACATTTCTTTTGTTTTTATATTCCATCCTCATTTTGTTTAGCCAGCTTTTCAACCTGAGTCACTCTCTGATCAAAGTTCTTAAAATCTGCTTGTATCTTCTCAACTTTAGTATTAAGAGCTTGAAATTCCTTTTTAAAGAATTTACAGTCCTCACTGATCTGTTTGATTTCCTTGGGTAACCCCCCCCCCAACGCTTCCAAGCCTTCCGTGAGAACGGAGAGTTGTATTTCAATTTTTTTTCCATAATACAGCTTGGTTCCTCGTCCTCTCCTCCTCCTGAAGGGCGGAGGAGGCTTCAATACATCTTAATATTTCCAATCTTTCAAGGCTACAATCAGATGGTGCTGAACAGATCCACTTGGCTTCTTGCGAAGGCTTAGATTTTTTCCTTCTCATTAAGCAGATTTTTTAAAATACAGACCCAGGTTATAAGACAAGAAAATCATATTGTTAACTCTCAGTAGCTTAAAACTGAAAGCCGGTCGCACACGACGAGTCAAAAACGAAAGTACTTTCTACCGGTGAATTATCAGGTACTGTAATTAACATTCCAGACTGCTCCAGTCTGCAATTAATCACTTTAAAACTACATAGGAAAGTTACTCACAAGTTTTTGAAGGGAGAACAAGACTTTTAAAGCTGTTTACATTTTGATCGTACGGAGCTCTGCTTTTTTCAGCCGCTCATTTAAGCAGCCGGAAGTTATGAGGGGATTAATTATAAAGGAAATGTGTAAATTTAAAAGATCGAAAGAGGAGAATATTAAGAAATTAGAAGATGTAATTAAAAACCTGGAGCATAAGTATTTTGTAAATAGAGATAATAGAATGTTTTTAGAACTTCAAGCTAAAAGAAAAGAATTAGATAGCATAGAATTAGACAAAGTTCAAAGAGATTTAATGTATATGAAGAGAAATTATTTTGAATTTAGTAATAAAAATTCTAGATTTTTGGCACGGTTATGTCAAGCTAGAAGAGCAAAAAACGCAATAGGTGTGATTAGAGATAAATCAGGAAAGAAGTGTATCCTGATGAAAGAAAAATTGCAAATATTTCAAGAATTTCATGAAGATTTATATAAGGGAGGTAATGTCTCAAAAGCAGACATAGAAGAGTATGTTAAAGAAATTGTTAAAGAAAAGATACTAGAGACAGACATGAGGGAACTAGAAAAAACAATTCAAGAGGAAGAGATTGGAGTAATTATTGATAAGCTAAAAAATGGTAAAACCCCGGGTTTTCATGGACTAGATTCAGATTTTTATAAATTGTTTAAATCAGTTTTAGTTCCAAGATTAAAAATACTCTTCAATAGAATCTTACAAGGAGATTAAATACCATTATCTTGGAAACATTCATTAACAATTCTCATTCCAAAACCTAACAAGGATGTGATGGACCCTAGTTCATATAGACCTATCTCATTAATAAATCAAGAAGCTAAGATTTTTACCGCAATATTAGTGAATAGAATAAATGGGTTTATTACAAAATATATCAAGGAAGATCAAAATGGGTTTCTAAAGGGAAGACAAATTTCTAATTTAACTAGAAGAGTGCTGAATATTATATATGATACAGAAATGAATAAACAGAAGGCTGGTATTCTATCATTGGATATATTTAAGGCTTTTGATTGTGTGGAATGGCCAACACTAAAATAGTGATTGAAAATTGGGGTTTTGGAATGAAATTTAGAGGGGTGATAGGTCAATTATATTCTGAAAATACATCTGAGATAATAATTAATGATGGGATTTCAGATCGGATATCTCTAGGCCGAGGTACTAGACAAGGTTGCCCCCTCTCCCCAGTTCTATTTTGTTTAATGATTGAAATGTTTGTGGATAAAATAAGGAATGATGAGTTAATTAGCGGATTAGGTACTGATAATAAAGTAAAGATTAATTTATTTGCAGATGATTCCTTATTGACAATTAAAAACCCACCAGAGAGTATGGATAGAGTTAAATATCATTTGGAGAAATTTGGGTCAATATCTGGATTGATTGTTAACTGGCAGAAATCTCAGGTGATGTTGTTTAATCATAACAAGGAAGAACAAGAAGTGTTTACCCATAACTACGGATGTAAGATAAGTAACTCAATTAAGTATTTAGGTATAGAATTAGTAAAGGACACATGGAAACTAAAGGAATTTAATTATAGTAAATTGAAGAAAGAAATTAAGAAAAAATGTTAGAATATTCAAGTCTAAAACTTTCTTGGTTTGGGAAGATTGCATTGATGAAAATGAAAATTTTACCAAAGTTTAAATTTTTTCTTTATGATGCTTCAAATACAGGTAAGTAAGGATGACCTTAAATTTTGGCAAGATTTAATTAATAACTATTGTAACAGTGATAAAAAAGCTCGAATAAACAAAAAATATTGGTATGTGGCCCAAAATAAAGGTGGTATAGGTTTACCGAATGTTAAAAATTATTATTTATTAAATCAAATAAGGTTTATTGGGGATATTGTGTTTAGTCCAGAAAGATTAATATGGTGGAAAATGGAATCATCAGAAATAAAGGAGGATATTGAAAAATATTTATTCGGCACTATTAAGAAATCAAAGTTAAATGAGATTAATAACCCTTTTCTTAGATCTATGTTAAATGCATGGAACTTACATAAGAAAAAATTATGTCCCTCGGACTCACCATTGAGATCTGTAACTGAAATGGAGAATTTCCCTATAAATTTGAAAGTTTTCAAAAAAGTATTTAGGGATAAACAAGTGATTAGATTGAAAGACTGGATAGGCAAGATGAGAGGGAAAGTACAAATGAAGGAAATTCTCCAAGGTAGGGGTATATCTTGGTTTAATTTTATAAAATTAAAGAAATGGACTGATACTTGGATAAAGAAAAATAATAAATGCAGAGTACACAAAATATGAACAACTCTTATTGTTGTATGAGGATACTCAGAAGGAAATAGTAGTAAAAGGTATTGTTAAAATAAGTTTAAGATGGTATTTTACGCCAGTGAAACTGAATAAAATGAATGCAAATTTTTCTAAGCTTTGCTGGAAATGTGATAATGAGATTAGTACCTTTTATCATTTGTGGTGGGAATATAAAAAGATACAGAAATTTTGGAAATGTATTTTTAAAGAACTAAGTGACATACTAGAAATGACTATAGAGCCCAAATCTGAAATTGCTTTGTTATCAATATTTGTGGATCATAGTTATGATGTTAAAACTAAAGAGTTGATTACAAATTTCTTGACAGCAGCGTCTCCATTTTTAGAGTTTACTTTTAGAGGTGCCATAAGGTTTTTACCGCTTATTGATTATTGTTATATTGTTCTGTCTGTTTAATTATTGTATTTTGTGTGGCTATTATAGCCGTTGTAAGCCGCTTAGAGTTCGCGAAGAAGATAAGCGGGGTATAAATGCAAATAAATAAATAAATAAATAGATTAATAATTGCTAGAAATTGGAAATCTAAATATGAACTATGCTTAGAAGAATGGTATAATGAAGTATGGAATATTGCTTTAAATGATAAACTGACCTGCTCTCTCAAGGTTAAAAAAGGAGAGTTAAAAAGAGATATTTTCTATGATATATGGGGTAGATTTATTGAATACGTACTTGTACGGAATAAGGGTAAGGTTTCCGCGCAACAATCGATTTTGTTCTGGAGGGGAGGATGACGAATGTAAATATGAAGAGTGATCCTGTTGGTGAAGGGGTGCACTGTTATTGATGTTTGTCTTTTTATGTAATTTGTATATGTTTTTTAAATATAATAAAGAAGATAAAAAAAACAAACAAACAAGCAAACAAAAAAGATTGCAGGGATCGTTGATCTTCGTGCAGCCTGAGTGCCTTGCAAGGTAAGCAGCGGCAGTGGATTGCCACCGCCACTTCCCTTGCAAGCCTTCTGGGCTGGGTGAAGATCAGTGGGTCCGTGCTCTGCCCATCAATTTGGTGAGCAGAGCATGGACCCATTGAACTTCACACAGGCCGGGGGGGGGGGGGGGCTTGCAAGGCATGCGGCAGTGGCGATCCCCACCGCTGCCGCTTGCCTTGCAAACTGGGATGGATGCATCTTTCTGCAGCCCGGGTGCTGAAGGCTGCCCCAGCACCTTGGAAGAGAAGCACTTCCCTTCTACAGCGCCTGGGCTTCTCCCTCAATCAAGGGAAGCCAAAGGCTGCTCTCCACAACCACACTCCAGAGCTGATTTTGACAGGTCAGACTTCTCAAAGTCACCTGTCTGGCAGGAAAGCAGAAAGCAGCCTTTGGCTGCCCTTGATTGACAGGGGTTAGAACAGCCTTCCCATAAGAATGCATTGAAAACCTATTAATCTGTTCCCTTTGGAATGGATTAATTGATTTTCAGTGCGTTCCTATGGGAAACCACTGTTTGACTCAGAAATTGTTCGACTTCCGAAGATGCCTTCAGAATGGATTAAAAACGTACGTCAAAGTACCACTGTATACAGTTCACCATGGAAAAAAGAAATAGAGGGGAAACTCCCATTCTCAGATGTCATGGTCAAATGTAAACCATACCTCCAATTAGGACACACAGTCTACAGAAAACCCACCCACACAGACCAGTACCTATATAAACATTCCAACCACCAACCATGACAAAAAAGAGGCATAATCAAAACACTTGTAAACCATGCAAGCCAAAACTGTGAAGCTGAATTCCTCAACACTGAACTCAGCCACCTGAATTGGGCCCTACAGGCAAATGGCTATTCCAAGAATGTAATCAAAAGAGCCATCAAACTGTAAAAGCACCAAACTGAAGAAGAAAAGCAGCCTCCAACAAACAAAGTATTTCTGCCATACATGAAAGGAGTCATGGGCAAAGTGCTGAAAAAACAACCTACAAACAGTATTTAGACCCCAACCTACAAACAGTACAGTGCCCCCCCCGCCCTTTCGCAGTTCATATACTGCAGTCCCACTATATCGCGGGACCACAGTATATGAAAAAGGCCCCCTAGGGCAGTGATGGCAAACCTATGGCACAGGTGCCAAAGTTGGCACTCGGAGCCCTTTCTGTGGGCACCCGACATTGCCCTTTCACAGCCACCTGCATTCAGGTTAAATGGCTGGATTGGCACTTTGCAAAAAAATAAATAAATAGTGGGTTTTGAATCACAGTTTGGGCACTCAGTCTCTAAAAGGTTCGCCATCTCTGCCTAGGGTAAGGGGCGAAAGTCCTGTTTCAAGGCTCCCACACTTACTTCAGGACTGGAGCTGCCCCGAACAGGCCTGTGAGGGCCTTCCTAGGCCTTCTGGAGGCCCCAAAAGGGACTCCCTGCGGACCAGAAGTTACTTCCGGATCACTGAAAATCCATTTCTGAGACCTCCGAGAGCTTTTCTAGGCCTGTCGGAGGCCTCAGAAATGATTTCGGGTTTGCATGGAGCCCCTTTTGGGGCCTCCAGAAGGCCCAGAAAGGCTCTCACAGGCCCGTTCGGGGTAGGACCAGACGGGGGGTAAGTACAAGAGCCCCCAGCTAGCCTCCCCCCGTCCTGACTCAACCTGCATCTGCATATCGCGGATTTTCAATTATTGCAGGTGATCATGTCCCTAACTCCCACAATAGGCGGGGGATCATTGTATTTAGACGCACCACAAAAAACAACAAATGCTGTGGTCAGCAAAGAACAAAAGGAACCTACTTGTCACTGCAGGAGTATACCGGATACTTGTAGTTGTGGTCAGGTATATATTGGGACCAGAAAGCACAGCATCCAGACCAGAATCAAAGAACATGAAAGACACCGCAAACTAAAAAACCCAGAAAAATCAGCAGTAGCTGAACACACCATGAAACAAAATGGACATGAAATCTGCTTCCAGGATACAGAGGTACTGAACAACACTACCAATCACTATGTCAGAGTACACAGGGAAGCCATTGAAATCCACAAACATAAGCACAGTTTCAACAAAAAAGAAGAAAGTCTAAAAATCAACATAGCCTGGTTTCCAGTACCGAAAACTACAGCCTGAAAAGATCAAAGTTCAATGATTCCCACCCAGCCACAAGCACCGGTGATCACTTCACACAACAGAATAGCTAATGACATCCATCTTCTACAGAGAAGGATCGCTGCCACCCCTGATTGCAGTGAAATTTCTTAATCTCTTCATCACAATACAATGACTAACACCTATTCTTCTGCATAGGACAAGTTTCCTCTTTCCCACAACTTTAAAACCCCACAGTCTCACTCACTCTATACCCCAGAACACATAGAGAACTCCTAGTTCCCAGAGCTCCTTGCCCTCTGAAGATGCTGGCCACAGAGTTCTGGTAAAATGTCAGGAAGAAAAACTACCTGAACACGGCCAAACAGCTTGAAAAACTGACAACAGCTATCAGATCCCCCTGTGAAAGCCTTCAAGACTATAAATTTCCCCAATCTCTGGCTGAAAGCAGGGCCAGTTCTATGGAGAGTCTTGGCAATGTATGCTTTGACTGTCCTCCCCCAATCCCTCATTCCCCACTGGGCACTGGCAGACTCTCCAGCTAGGGACCAGCACCGGGCAGCAGAGTCTAGCTGTCTTTCTTAGTCCCTACAAGGACCCAGGATGAGACTTGGGCAGGACCACTGTGAAAAACTCCTGCTGACCTTGAGGCCCAGCACCATCTTCCTGGGTCTCCTGGAGCTTAGCAGCTACCCAGGGACATTTGATGGCTGAAATCTTGAGCTAGTGCTGTGTTTTGATCTGGCCCCCTTACTTTTGCTACCTTTCTTCCTTTCCTGTAGAGGAGGCAGCACCCCCCACCACCACCTCTTTGACTGGGAATCAGAATTTCTAAGTGGGGATGAGAGGGGGGGGGAAAGGTATTATTGATCATCTAAAGTTATCTGAAGCTTCATTCCTCCCTCCAGATTTCCCATACACACATGTTGCAGCAGTAGAGGCCTGCTAGTGCTTTCATCCTTTCACGGGGGGAGGGGGGCTTCCAGAGAAATATTAGGAATCAGGTTTCTCGATTAGCTCAGAATGTAAACATTAATCCTCTGGCCACGTATCCCTAATATAGAGATTATTTTTCTAAACTGTTTCCTTCGAATGGCGCTATGGCTTCCTTCTTCATCTCCCCCTACCCCCCAATTTTGCAATTTCCTGAGAAAGAATTTGCCACCGCTGTTCTACGAGCATACAACCTGGCTCTTCCCTCTTATCATCTGTTTGCATAATCTGTTTTTCAGGGGACCCACTCCAAGGTGCAATGGTAGAAGCAGAAGACTTCAGCAGAAGGCCCAGGCACTCAGCTGTGCCAGTAGTAACCACGGTGGCCGACCAGGGTGGCGATATATTGACAGTATTTTGATGGAGGATAGTCTTCAGTTTGAAGGCTTGCTGGCAGACACTCGTGGATTTCAAGTGTCCTGTGTTTGAATACCTTTCCAGTTGGATCTTGGTTTAAAGAATCCGAAGGAGGGAGGTCAGTGACTTTGAGCACATGGGTCTTCTGGCCAGTCTCCTCTGCTGAGCTAAAATGCACGGTGTGATTCTGTTTGAATGGCATGAATGCTTTATAAATTGGTGTCTGTGCATACAAATTAGCAGAGGGAATTTTTTAAAATGCAAATCAATAGCGTTCCTTCAGTGGTGCACTGATGGGGCTGGGAGAAAAAGGCTTACCTTGGCTTGGGTTCTCCTCTGCCTGGACTTTATCAAGTCAGTCGGGGAAGCTTGTCAGGGAGATTAGTGGAGTTGAGGAAACGTGTTTTCTTGGAATAAGGATTCCCCCCAAAGCTCTCCCCAGCATGTCCGGTGGGGAATTCTGGGAAATACAGCCAAAAAGTAACTTTCCCAAGCTCTGAGAGATGCATCCTACCAGATTAATAATGTGGCATGGAAGACAGGAGTAAGGATGGATTTTTTTAGAGGGAGTCAAGGAGCAACCGGGTTTGAAAACATATATTTTTATTTAATGGGGATTTTTTTCTACTTTCTACCTAGAACAGGTGCATGTGTGTGTGCGCGCCTCTGGCATTCCTTGAGCTCTGTACTACATACACATAATTAAAACTGAATCTCAGCAGGGCAGAACCAAACTTCAGCGCTTGCCCTTTTCAGAGGTGAGCTTTCGGAAACCTCCTGTCATTCCACGTGGAAACCAGAAAATAGAGGCCTTGGCTTTTAATCATTTTTCTTTCCACCGACTCCCCCACTTTCCTCGGGAACAAAATTGCTTTAGTTTTTAGGCTGCTTGTTATTTTCATGCGCTCATTAGAGAACAGCCATTAGAATGTGAGAACAGAATGTTTCCTGAGCTGTTGGGAAAGGAAGGCCAAACATTGGACCTGTTTCAAGCTCCGAAACAATACCACCCTCCGATCGGGGAGAACTGTGCATGTAGGTTTGGGGGGGGGGAGGCAGCGGGTGGGGTGGGGAGAGGAGAGTGGAGGAGAGGAGAGGAGAGGTCAGGAAAACGTTGCGTTGGAAGATTCCAAACCGGAGGCCAAATCCTGTCGTTTCTGGCAGAACTCCCGCTGATCCCTTGCCATCTCCCTCGATGACCTGAGAAAAGGGCAGAGAACTTCATGCAATTCTTCCTGTGAGCAGAAGGCCTGAAGAAGCACCAACGCCACCATCGCCACGCCATGATGACAAGCTGTTAGGGCCCATCGATCTTAATGGCATCTCATGATTCCCTGTTGCTGAAGTGCAAGGACGTTGGAGGCAGCTTTTCTCTCTGTGTGTGTTGAGTTGGAAGCGGGGACGGGAAAAGCGTGGCTCTTCAGATCTGCTTCTTTCAGCCCTTGCCAATGCTATTAGCCATCAGGTGGCTTTGGCGGGGAGGGAAAGTGTGCTTTTCGGACTACAGCTCCAAGGAACCCCTAGCCCAGCAGTTCTCAACCTGTGGGTCCCCAGATGTTCCTGGACTGCAACTCCCAGAAGCCTCCGCCACTCGCTGTGCTGGAAGGGGTTTCTGGGAGTTGCAGTCCAGGAACATCTGGGGACCCACAAGTTGAGAACCACTGCGCCTAGCAAGCGTGGGGCAATAGCAGTGCTTGGTAGGAGTTTCTGCAAGCCCAGCGTTTCCTGTTCTTGAGTCCCCCAGTGGTGAAATGCCCAAGTTGTACACCCAGAAAGAGAACCTTCCCAGGAAAGCCCCCCCCTCCCTGGGCACCTCAGACACACCAAATAGCAGAGAAGCTTTATTCCTCGACAACCACTGCACGTTGGCTGAAGATCAGGTTTCCCAAAGTCAGCTTCTAATGGGCACTTTCCTGGGGGTACCCAATTTGTGTATGTTTAACTTGGAGGTGTGATCATCCAAATTAAAGATCATGGCCACCACTCCCATCACCTTCTGGCAAATAGAAGGGGAAGAAATGGAGGCGATGACAGAGTTTATTTTCTTGGGCTCCTTGATCGCTGCAGATGGCGACTGCAGCAACGAAATTAAAAGACGCCTATTTCTTGGGAGGAAAGCAATGGCAAACCTAGGTAGCATCCTGAAGAGCAGAGTAGAGATGGGCACGAATAAAAAAAATGGCATTTCGGTTTTTCGTTTGTCGTTGAGAGGTTCGTTTTGTTTCCGTTTTTCATGAATTTTTGGAAAAATTTCATTTTCGTTTTTCGTTTTTCGTTTCTACCCGCTTTTTGCATGATTTTTAAAGCGTTTCCATGCGTGGGCATCTCCCAACGCCCCAGACCACAGGGAAAACACTAAAAAAAATTGATGCTGGCAGAGACACAGTATAGACTAGTTACGCAGGGAGGCTGCAAAGGCAGCAGCGGGCGTTGCCCAGGGTGCAAGGCAGCCGCAGAGTGACTGCACTGCGGGGCAGGGGAGGGTACTCACCGAGAGGTACGGACACACGCACACAGGGAGGCTGGAGGACTGAAGCTAGAGTTGCAGAGACAGCAATCCCACCCTAACTCCCACCGGAGACTGCAAGGAGGACGGGGGCTGCCAGAGCTTTTTATGCCCTCTGTGGTTTCCAGACCGGCCCAGTCTGCATCCTGGGCATGCTATTGGTTGAAGTTGTCCAAGAATTTACATGATCCCATCACATGGCTTGCCTCCATGTTGTGGCTGGAGTGGTGACATCCATTTTGTCATCCTTAAAGGGAAAAGAAAAATACATCGTGATAGGAGAAGACAAAAACAAACGTTTTAAGGACCCCAACCCCCTGGTAGGTAATAATTTCAAATTATCGCATTATCGATGGGTTTTCATGGATGTCCAGGGTGTTTTAATACCCAAGAAATCAGTATTAGGCATGTGGGAGCCATTTTGGGTCGATGTCCCCTAACTCCACTTAAAGGAAAAAAATAAAGTGATCTGAGAAAAGACATAAATGCAAGTTTTAAGGACCCCCCCCGGTAGGTATTATCAGACAGTATAAATAATTATCGCTTTGTTTTTATGGATGTCCAGGGCGTTTTTTAACATTTAAAACAGCTCATTTCATTGCACGTCACCATTAACGAAAACGAAACGTAACGAACACAATTTTCATGTTTCTGTTCGTTTAGTTCCATTTTCATCACAATTTTCATTTGTCGTTTTGTTATGTAACGTAACGAATAACGAATAACGGAAATGAAAAAATGTTTGTTTCGTGCCCATCTCTAGAGCAGAGACATCACTTTGCCAACTAAGGTCAGGATGATCAAAGCTATGGTTTCAGTAGTGATGTATGGGAGTGACAGCTGGACTATAAAGAAGGCTGATTGCCGCAGAATCTATGCTTTTGAGCTGTGGTGCTGGTGGAGAGTCTTGAGAGTCCTGCACGGAGATCAAACCTATCAATCCTGAAAGAAATCGACCCCAAATGTTCACTTGAAGGACAGATTTTGAAGCTGAGGCTCCAGTAATTTGGCCACCTCATGAGGAGAAAGGAGTCCTTGGAGAAGTCCCTGATGTTGGGAAAGATTGAAGGCAAAAGGAAAAGAGGACGGCAGAGAATGAGATGGTTGGATGGTGTCATCGATGCAACCAATATGGATTTGACCAAACTCTGGGAGGCAGTGGAAGACAGGAAGGCCTGGCGAGCTCTGGTCCATGGGGTCACGAAGAGTCGGATACAACTGAACGACTGAACAACAACAACAACAAATTTGGATGTCTGAAACCCAATCTTCATCAAATATGGCAAAATTGCAAAGGGGTGTTAAGGGAAGCATCTCTGCAATTTTGCTTTCTCTGGGTGCTCAGGGGCACTTTCCCGGAGAAGCCTTCTTTGCAGGTGTATAATTTGGACATCTGTCAGACTTCACCTACCATGCAGAGCTTGTAGAGGATACACAGAGGAAACTTCCCTAAAATCGTGGAGTCCCTTGCTGTCTTTGGCTCCATTTTATAGGATTTGAAAATAAAATAAAATTACAAATTATTCTTCAGGAAAAATCGTCAATTTGCATCTTGACTCTAATAAATTACCAATCAACATGAATCACCATTTTCCTGACTTGTGCTCATCTCTAGTCCCTATTCCCAAATTGTTTGTGAACTGAAAGGCATGATGATTTTTGCCTAAGTCTCATGTTACGAAGTCATTTGTAAAGCGGCAGGAGCAAGCACCCAGAGAGGCAACTGGAAAAGTACCCTCTGGCTTGCTCTTCATTTTTCAAATCAGTTGTGTTACCGAGAAATCAACAGTGGTGCTTTCAGCTCTTCTACTGCGTAGGCTTAGCAGGCTTGATTTCAGCTTCAGGTATTTCAAGGGTGTGTGCCCATCGTTCTCTGTGCTGGGATGATTAAGTGCTCATCCATAAATGTCAAGGCCACACAGAGTTTATCTAGGGAGGCACAACCCATTGCCCTGTTGCATAAGGGCCAGTGTCGTAAAGTTGTTAAGATGTTGGGCTGGGATTTTGGTTAGCTGGGTTCCTGGATTCACTAAACCATTAGAATGCATTGGCTGATTGTTGGGAAACTTTCTTTGGAGGGTATGTTTCAGAGGAAGCTTCACTGAGTGCACACACTCCTGGCTGGCTGACATGGCATTTCTGAAAGGAAGTGACCTTCTATTTCCCCTGGCCTTTTGCTTTGAGGCAGGGCTGAAGGGCACCTGCCTCGTATTAGAACCAATGTTTTCCTAATTGCTGCAATGTCTGCTTATGAACATAGATAAGAAAAAATAAAACAAGCCTTCTGTGGGTGACGCAGGCAGTCTTTGTCTGTGTATCTGCTCAGTTGGCTGAGAAAAAGGCACCTCTCTTTCTCTGTGTGTTTTCATCCTTCTTTCTGTAGTCAAGGTCAGCTTGTCTTTAAGACGTTCTCCAGCGAATTCCAACAGCTGATCTTGGCCAGTCGCTCTTATGGCCAGACTCTCCTTACAGGGCCACTGGGGAAGCTAACACATGGAGCTGCAGAGATGCATCGGCTACCATGAGCTCACTGGAGAAAAAGGAACAAAGAAACAACCCCACTGCAGACTTAACAACCATGTCAGAAGCTGAACCTCTCTTGCTAAGTTCTTTGTCCCAGTCCCTTGTTGTGCACCAGTTAGTTCCCCTTGTGTATTTATTTCTTCTCAGGGAGAATGATAAATATATATTTCCTGCCTTCATTTCAGCCAAGAGTGTTTTGCTTCACAATGACACTGCTGCAATCAAGGTGGTGACGTATGGGAACTGAATGGCTTGGGCCTTTCTCCAATGTAGGGGCGTCAAGTGTCCTAGAAGACAAGCCCTGAGAAATGTTAATTATTGTAAAATCTGTGGCAGCTTCCTCCATTTTTTCCATAGGGATCATTTTTGTCTTTCTCTAATACAGCATTATACGTGTTTTTAAACCCATTGCGACAGAGTATCGGCTATTAATGAGCTGAAAATAGAATTACAGATGCAGAATAAGTTGTTCTAAAGACAATGCAATCCTGAGAGTGTATATGAGATTTAGGTTGCAGTTTTAGTGTGTGACTGTACAGTGTCGTTATCCCAGGCTGGATCAGGCCCAACAGGGTCACTTGAAAATGTGGTCTGTCTTTTAGAATGACCTTTGGATCCACATACGAAAATCACATAGTCTCAGGACACAAATCTTTACCAAGTTGAAATCGGTGTTTGCTTCATGGGGTAATTTAAAAAGCAGTTTGAATTTGCATGCTTTATAAATGGACTAAATCCCACACTATTGAATCGGACCATGAAGTTGCAGCCTGTAGTTCCATACTCTGGTTGGGGAAAGCTGAAACCATCTACCCCACTATTTATTCGTAGGTGATGTATCCATGGGAAGCCATGAAAGGGTCTTCTCAGCTGCTGCACCCAGACTCTGAAACTTCCTCCCACTAGAGGCCAGGACTGCCTCATATCTGTTGTCTTTCTAGAAACAAGCAAAGACCTTTCTCTTCAGGCAAGCTTTCCCTGAATGATGGTCTACCTATTATGTGTCTTTTATTTGAATCTACAGGATCACATAGACTTTGTGTTTATGACTAATTATAACCTTATGGGTTTACATTGACACTATGTTTTCAATGTTAGTTTCCATCACTCATAACTTTACATGGAACTTTACTCCCCTTTAACTGCTCACATTCTCTTGTAGCTTTAATGTAATGTAATGTTGTCTATTAATGCTGTAAGATGTCCCTCAATTTCCTGTTCTCAACACTTGAACATGTCTGAATTCTACTGGATTTTATATTATCCCTCATTCCGTAAGCCACCCTGGGTCCTTTTGCCAAGGAGAAAGGCGGAGTAAAATACTCTAAAATAAATAAATAAATAAATAAATAAATTTATTGGCTTGCCATTAAGTGATATAGGGCTTGTTTGTATGAAAAGAAAAGAAAAGTAGGGAGTGATTTCTCTCTGCCTTCTCTTCTGTATACCATGCTGCAGAGGCAAGTTGTAAAGCTGTTTTTCTATTAGTCAGTGGCACTTGATTTTTTTGGCATGCCATCCAAGTGACATAGCGCTAGATTGTAAAGAAGAAGAAGAAGAAAAGATCGTCTTCTCCTGCCACTTCTTCTATGTCCACCCTGAGCGCTTTCAGGAAACATTTATCTCAGGATTCCTGAGACCATGCTTCTGAGTAGAGATGGGCATGAACCAGAAAACCAGGGGCTACCCATGAACCACAGCTGGGCCTCCTTGAAGATGGGCCTCCTGCCTGTGTGCATGCGCCCTTCTGAACCTGCCTGTCAGCTGAGCGGTGGACACATGCACCCAGATGGCAGGTACAGCTTCTGTGCAAGGAGCCAGTCCTGCTAACTGTCAGGAAGGTGGTGGTGAGAGTGGCAGCAGCTTGAAGACAAGCTGGGGAGGCTACAGGAGCAGTGGGATGGATGGACATCTCATTTTGCAGAAGCAGAACAAAGCTCCAAGGGGGAAAAGGTTCAATGCTTCATTGCGTTTCGGGAAATCAGGATCCCTGAACTGAACCACAAGGCAGACCATAAAGCAGTCCAGTTCATTTTTAACCCCGGTTCATGGTTCAGATTGTGCCCATCTCTACTCCTGACACAAGTCTTCAAAGGGGAAATCAACTCCAGGTCTGTAGCAAGTTGAACTTCATAACCTGTCAGTCAGGACCCAATTAGCTGATTCTCTGGAAGATAGCTTTTTAATTCCTTTCTGGCCATAATGATATATTTTTTTAAAAAACTAGACAACAGTTACTGAGAAGCTTAGTTATTTAAGCTGTGAAATTGCTCAGTTTTTTATTTTGTTTTGGTTTTTTGCTTTGTGGCTGGGTATGGTCTTACTCATTGTTAGCAGTGCTTTGGTGCCTGTATCACATCATAGTTCCAGCCATTCCACCCCTCTTTTCACTATACAATTGTCTGATAAGTAATGAAAAATAACTCCTAAGATGTTAAGTGCCATCAAGTCACTTCTGATATGTGGTTACTATATGAGTTAATGACCTTCAAAAACGTCCCATCATTAACAGCTCTGTTCTGATCTTGCATACCAGTAGCATGTCAGAGGGTTGCCCCCACTTCTTATGAACAACATTGACTCTTCCAGTATATTCTGCTAACGTTTTGCATAAGGACAGCTTTATTGAGACCATCTGTCTCATATTATATCTTCCTACTCCCCTACCCCGTTTCCCCAAAATATTGTCTTTTCTGGTCTATTCTATATTTCATTTTATTCTGTGCATGTAGGATAGCTTTGGGTTTAGTCATTTTTGTTATAGTAAGAGTTTGGGCTGAACTTGATTGAGAACGTCCTCTTCTCTTATCTTTCTGGTCATTTGTGGTATCTGTAAGGCACTCTTCCAACACCAGCTTCCCGATGAGTTGATTTTTGTCCCCATCTTTCTTCAGTTGTTCTTTCATGTCATATGGATGATTTTGACCTTGGTTTCCAGTGACAATCTTTTTCTAACTCCCAGCTTTCCCCTTTTAGAGTAACCCCCTGCCTATTGTGGGGGTTAGGGACCCAAGCTGACCCACAGTAATTGAAAATCCGCAATATACGGATGCAGGGTTGGGTCAGGACTGGGGGGCCTATTTGGGGCCTCTTTTACTTACCCCAGTCCTGGCGCTGGCCCGAACAGGCCTTCAATAGCCTTTCTCAGAGGCCCCAAAAGTGCTTCTTGGGACTCAAGAGGTCACTTCCAATTTTCCAGAAGTCACTTCCAGTTCACCGGAAAGCGCTTTTGGAGCCTCTGATGGGCGGGGGAAGGCCATCAGAAGCCCGTACGGGGCAGCGTCAGGCCTGGAGAAGTACAAGAGGCCTGAAACAGGCCTTTCCCGCTTACCCCCCCGGGGGGGGCTTTTTTCATATGAAGCAGTCCCACAATATACTGGGACCGCAGTATATGAACCGCGAAAGGGTGGGGGTTACTGTATTTCAAAATGTGAGGAGAAAACTAGAAAACATGTATGGTACATAACATGTTTGTAGGGCTTTAGGTCCAGTATTGTTTTTCTTCCTCAGGCTGTTTGCAACACAGCTTTCAAGTCTGTATTCTACCCAGCAGGTATGTTAACAGTAGTTCTCCTGAGAGATTAAAGTGTGTCAATTTCTGTGTTGTATGTTTTGTATGTGTTCACACCATTGCTTCACCATTTAATTTAAGTCCAAATAAAGACCTTCACCATATTTTGTCACAGAAGGACTAGAACCATTTCCAAACTGTTCTTCCTTCTGTCCTTTCCCAACAGCCGTAGTAGAGGTTGTACATTCATCTTTTGGGATCTTCTAACACTGGATGATTGCAAATGAAGGAAGTATCTGTTAAAATTTGTGTGTAGTGAATGCATACTTAAACTTCTGCTTTACGAAGACGGGAAATTAAATTTATTAAAAATTTACTGGTTTAGAAATACAAGATATTGTGTTTCTGAATCCATGATTCAAAATGGCAGGAATGGCCCAATATTGTTGCACAATATTGTGCCTGTATTATATGAAAAATATACCATATTGTTCCATGTACAGTAATACCTTGGTTTAAAAGTAACTTGGTTTAAGAGTGTTTTGCAACAGAAGCATTTTTTTTCTAAATTTTGCCTTGATCAACAAGCAGTGTCTTGCAGTACAAGTAACTGGAGAAGATCACATGGTTTCAAGTGAGCCAGTGGTGGCTCCTTCCCTCTCTCTCTCTCATGGATTGTGGGGGATTGCCTGGAACATTCCATCTCAGGCAGCCTCCAAAGCTGAGGGAGGAGAGATGAAAGGAGGCCTCTCTTACATCAGCCAGGAACGTTCTCAAAGGAGAGTGCAAGTTATGGATTTGTTTTATTTTTCTTTATATTTTTTCTTTAATTTGATTTCAACATCCTTTCTTATTTTTCAAACTATTTCTAGTCATGGGACAGCTAGTCAAGTGTGTGTAGGGCTACAAATTACATTTTATTATTGTCACATTAAAAACACAGAGTAAAATCCAGTTGTTAGTCCCAAGCAGAACACATTCTACAACCACATACCTAAACCATGGATGGCATGGCTGTGGACTTCTAGCTAACTTCTTTTGTGAATTATGGCATTTCGTGTGTATAGTTTGTGGTCTATGGGACCCCAGAGTGAATCTCCCGAGTTTCCATTATGGGGAAATTTGCTTTGAAATAAGACTGTTTTGGTTTACAAGCATGTTTCTGGAATAAATTATGCCTGTAAATCAAGGTATTTACTGTCTAAATTTTTGCCTAAAACTGATACTAAAAGTTGAGGATTGTCTTATACAAGGAAGTAAGCTGAGGAGAGTGCTGTGTGGTTGCGAATCTGTACTTTTGAGTTGAAAAAGTTGTGGTTGTGTTATACATGGGGTGTCTTATAGAGGGGGAAATATGTTAATATTCTTAGTTTGATCTTTGACTGTAAATAAAGATAACTAACTATGATAATATTCCATATATTGTGCCCATTACATGAAAAATAATGCGAAGCTTTCCTTAAGAAAGCAGAACCTGAATGTTGACAATTCAACTGTAGCAGTCAGGGTGGTTTACAGGATACCCTTTTGGACTCACTACCATTCACAAAGTGACACCAAGCAAGAGAAAATCCCAGAAGCTAATTTCTAACTTATTTCTTCATAAGTTAACCACTTCTTGTCCAAACACAAGACAGGGCTATTTTTCAACAAGCACGAATGATAGCTTGTCAGGGGATAGGTGGCTGTGTTGTAATCTTCCGTCTTCTTCATACTTTCTACTCATCTTTTCTTAATCTCTGTTACTGGCCACTGGGAGCTTGTGCTCCAGAAGAGTCATTGCTGCCTGCTTTAGTACCTTAGAGAATGACCTGCAGCTGCCAATTTGTTACTAGGGCTCTGAATGCTCAAGGAAATAATTGGATAAAGAAGCCCTAGCTCATGTTTCCGGTGCAATACAAAGACCTGTTACTCCCTAATATAGATTGGCTAATAAATGGGTCGTATGACTGGATCAGATGTCTGTTCATGAAGGTTTTTTCAAACTCAAGGTTTTGTGTCATGACTTGATCCATGTTTGACTTGCAAGCATAATAGAAACCTGCCTTTAAAGCAAATAAGAGAACAAAGTGGGGTTTCATTATAGTTTATTATTTAGCAGTAATATTCTCATTTATTGCGATATATATTGGAAGAATGGTGGAAATAAATTAAATAACCACTGAAATACTTTCCATTAACATCTTGTGTAAAAAAGTTTGGTTTATAGATATATTTTATCCCTGCCTAATCAAATAGTCAACAGTTCCTTTCCCTGTCCTGTTTCTGACTGAGGGCCTTTACTCTCAATAATAATTTAGGGTTGATTTTTCATCCCCTCATGGCATCACGTGTGACTATCGGGCAATGTTGCTGAGAGTAAACAAAGTCAACAGAGAGGAAGGGCAAGGATTCCCGCCCTAGTCATATAGTAGCCGGTCAATGGCTTTTATTCTAACCCAACTTCATGGATGAACACGTTTATCCCCATTTTACTCTGACCCCAGTAAATCATGGTCCCAAGTGACAATGGTTTTTTGCAGCTGTTCACCATGTTCACAAATCCAGTGTTGTCTCATTTTGTTGTATGAAAAAAAAAAAAAACACCAGGCTACATGGGATGCCAGTCATTGCTTACAAGGAGTCATTAGCTTTGACCCCAAGAGAAAAACTCACATCCTTCCACAGTGTCTCTGTAGACCAGTGGTTGCCAACATGGGAGTCGGGACCCCTTTGGGGGTCGAACAACCATTTCACAGGGGTCGCCATTAGCCAGTGAAGAAAAAGGCACAAACGGCTTGGGTGTGTAGGAGGAGGGGGAGGAAGGGGGGAAGAGTGAGTTACAGCTTGATAGGCTGGAGGAGATGTCAGTCAATGGCACTGGAGGCTGCAATTGGCTGAGGGTGCCTGTAGAGTTACGTTCTCTGTGGCACCTGCGGCAGTGGCCTGCCAAAGGGGGGCTTGTGGCCTCTTCCAAGTAGGGCAAGGGGTCACCACAACACAGGGAACTGTATTAAAGAGTCGCAGCAATAGGAAGGTTGAGAACCACTGCTATAAAAGGTCTTACTAACACCTCCAATGGGAGAACTTGGAGTGGTGCCAAAACAACCCGAACTACAGTAGCCCCTCAGACAATGTTTTGTGCTGTTTGTGGTTGACGGCTTCCCAAGGATTATCTCCTTGTTTTGCTCTAATCCAGAAACCCAAAGCAAGCCTCATATGGCACACCTGATGAAATGTGTTATTACAGATACTGCTGTCGCTTGCTGTTGCCATGGCTGTTATATTAGGTCCTCAGAGGCGCCAATATACTTCATGGATTCAAGACATTATTACAATAATTGTGTCCCCCCCTTTAAAAAAGTTCAAAACTACCACCCTAGGCAAAGGCAGCATTCAAAATTGAATGACAGATTAGTGGCATGCTCTGTGTATTTCTATCATCTGCAGAGTTCCTCCTACAAAAGATGAGATCAAAGGCAAAAAAAAAAAAAAATCACCTGAGACGCTCTCTCACAATGCTGAGTAGAGAAACGGCGTCATCTAAGATATACTCCCTTCTCTCCGTAATAAAATCCGGCCAAGAAAAGCACTTTTCCATGTAGAAACGGACTGGGGTGAGATTTGTAAGTACAAAGTCAATGTAGTGGCTTTCAAAAAAAAAAGTGGTTAGGAAACTGAGTAAATGAGTGAATATGAATGCGGGTAAAGTTGAATGTGGAATTTCTATCTTAGAGCCATTTTATTTATTCTTTAATTTATTTATTTTACAGTATTTTTACCCCATCCTTCTCCTTGGAAAGGGAGCAAAGGCAGCTTCTTTTATAGGATTGCTTATATTTATTTATTTATTTATTTATTTACCTTCCATCAGTCTTCAGGGGTGGACCTGCCTCTCCTTCCATTTTTTTTTGGGGGGGTGACCTTCAAGATCCTATGGATTTACAGATAATGCAGAGCAGACCCCCAGAGCTCAGAGAGAATCTCAGAGTGAAAGCAGAAGACAAAGGAGAAGGATAAACAAAATAAAACAAAACAAAGCCCTATGTGCCACATTTCTCTTTTTTACAGTCAATATTCTCCCTTGACTCCTTGCTTCCCAAGGTTCTGTAATTCTGAATCAACTCAGGAGGGCCTGTGTCGGCTGAGAAGAACTTATTCCCTGTTATATTGTGCAGGGAAGAGAGGAAAACATTTATTATACTTTATATACTTGTATACGAATGGTGGCAAAAAAGGAAAGGAGGGGAAAAAGAGGCGATCAACCACCGTTAGTCGCCAAAAGCAATTAATCGCTTCCTGAAGGCTGAAAGGGGCTCCACGGTCCTAATATTGCTGGGAAGCTGATTCCATCAAATGGGACCAACCACCGAAAAGGCACGGTTCCGAGTGAAAGTTTTACAAGCTTCCCACAGGGTAGCAACTCTAAGCATTAGGACCTCGGATGATCTAGTGGGCTGGGCCAAAGATGACCTTGGGACAATACACTCCTTCAGATAAGCTGGTCCCAAGCCATGGAGGGTTTTATAAATCAGAACCAACCAATACCTTGAACCTTATCTGGGAGGCAACAGGCAATCAACGCAGGCGGGCCAGAATGGGAGTGATGCGGCTGTAACTTCCCGCACCAACCACCAGTCTCGCTGCAACATTCTGTACCCACTGCAATCGCCGGATAGGGTCAATGGAAGCCCCATGTAGAGCACATTACAGCAATCTATCCTCGAGATAACCAGTGCTTGCACAACCGTCCTTAGGAGGTAACTGTCAAGATATGGATGAATCTGGGTGAGAAGCCTAAGTTGGAAGAAGGCTGCCCTGGAGACGGTGGCCACCTGGAACTCCAAGGATAGCGCCAAATCCAGGGTCA